>JACWST010000043.1:0-21779 GCA_014850475.1 Cryphonectria naterciae | reverse complement strand
GGCGGCCTGCTGCCCGTGGGTAGTGAGATAAGAGAGTGGGGAGCACTGGCCCCCGCCTGCGCTGGGGCGGACGGCGGGGGGGCCGGGGACCCCCCCCCCCCCCCCCCAAGTAACGCCATAAAACAAGTCCTCACAGCGGGGTGAGTTTCCCTATGAACCGCGGTCTTGTTGGATCACGCATCCCTATCCCGTCGTGCCGCAGAGCCTTTTCTCCCTCCTCACTCGCTCATTCGCACGCACTTTTGACTTGTCCCACCATATCTGGCGTCGTCGTCGTCGTCGTAGTCGTCGCCACCTTGGGCGGCCCCACAATCTTCCACACCACCCTGCCGTGTACGTTGTCCCCCCGGAGCGACTGGACGCCCTGGGGCCGCAGCAGCCGCGCCATCTTGGCCTCCCCGAACTTGGTGTCGATCTTGACGGTCTGGACACCCTCGGGACGCAGCAGCCTGGCCAGCTTGGCTTTGCCGAACTTGACCTCGGCGCGGTGTCTGTCTAGGTCGCCGGGGGACCAGGTCCTCCTAGAGGAAGGGGGCGTGGGTATCTGGAGGTGGAGAGGGGCGGGCTGTTTTGTGGGCGCTGTCATCCCGCCTGTGTCTTCGTCTGCGTTCTCGGTGGTGGTGGTGGTAGTAGGTGTGAGCATTGCCCCTTTGGTGATGTGGTGGATGTGGTGTTTTATCAGGGTCGGCTGAGGTTGGCGATGAAGTGCTGCAGTTACGCTGTAGATGGCGTGCAAAAAGTATTTTTCTACTCCGAGTATCAAAAGGGAATGATATCAAGAGATGGGTAAGTTTTGACCTAAGGCGACGTGCGGACTGGCAGAAGGGGGGGCGGGGGCCGTAGTGAAGGATGATGATGAATGCGCATGAGCCGCCAGCTTGCTTGAACAGCCTCGTTCTTTGTCTTTTCTTTCTTTCTTTCTTTATTCTTTTGCTCACGAGCAGGTGATCCACCACGACATGGCTTGCAAAAGAACAGAGAGAGAGAAAGAGAGACAGTAAGCCGAGTGTGGCGAGAGATGGCCGGGCGAGTGTGCCTGGGGCGTCCCGAACATTTTGAAGCCCCGATTTGCAGCGGGCCTTTTTTTCAACTGTCTCCCATCTATATGTCTTTCTCTTTCGCTTTCGTGTTGATCCCTTACAGTATATCAGAAAGAGAAGAAAAGAACCAACCCCGGATCCTGACAACAGTGGGATAGCCTGCGACCCGGCACGCATTGGGCGAGTTGAAACCAAGTTGGAGCGTACAAGATCTATTTGCGGAGGTGAGAGGGTGAGAATATTTCCTGGATTGGACAAAGGTTGAAGCCAGGAGGTCGGCATTTTCTAGGCCTGGTCACAAATCCTCCGAAAAGCCCACGATAGATTATTTGGTGGTCGCCCCGCGCACCTCAAGCTGATGGTTTGCTGCAGCTGCAAGCGGGTGAGATCCTTCGCGCCGGCTCACGCAGCGCAGCGCAAGGGCAAGGGCAAGTGCAGGGTGGCCGCTCGGCAGCTCGAGTTGCTGAGGTGAGATCACGGACTGCGGGTCAATTTTTTTTTTTTTCTTCTTTGTTTTTGTGTGTGTATAATCTACCCCGCGATGCCAGCTTGATTGATCGTATACTCACAATTTATGCAAGCTCTTGTAATCGCAGCAGCAGCACACGGTAATAATTCAAGTGAACGCACTCTCCCCCCCCCCCCCTCCACCCCCTCCTGACCTCCTCTAACAGATGGAGGAAGAGGGGCTGGGAGACCACACACACTCACCACCCCTGAGACACAAGGAGGCTCTTGGAATCGGCTCTCTGTAGTAATTAGGAGAACTAACAGCTCCTCATCGGCCGCGAAGGAATCTGTCTCTCCCTCCTCACGTCGCAGCAACAGCATTTGTCTGCAGGAGAGGTCCCCTCCTCCAACACACAAGATCCTTCCATGTGGCGTGGGCTCGAATGACAGCCTGATTTGTCCTCTCAAGAGTAGTTCTCCGTCGAGTCTGCTTTGTAATAGCTTGGGAACATCACACGCCGGTCTCTCTCGTGGCTTGGATGGTTCTCAAGGCTTGCCAGTTTTTCCCCCAGAGAACAGCAGCAGTAGCAAGAGTGGGGGATTTCTAAGCACCAAGGAAAAGGAGAGACTTTCGAGAGGTGTTATGACCAATCTCGAGGACACACAAAACATGAAATTTGGAATGATCTGAGGGGTTTGTGCAACCTTCATCTGTGTGGTGTGTGTAGAGACAGAGGAGCAGGGATGCTGCAGGGACGCCAGCCAGGATCCGAGGAGAGCATCTCGAACAAGAAAAACAACCACCACAAAAGAATCAGATGATTCGGTCCCTTTTTTCTCACAAGAAGTGCAACATTCGTACGTTCGAGTAAAGGGCCACCACAGAGTCACCCGAAGGGTGGTTGGGAAAGAGGGCGGGGCCAAGAGGCTGACGACGACTCACGCAGAGCTGCACATGCTCTTTCTCTCTCCCTCTCCAAGTGGGCGTAGCCTCTTTTGCTCGTGTATACCCCACGGAGAATCAAAGTAGCAAGATGAGTTGGAAAAGGGCCCCAATGCGGTCACCTAGTTCTGACATACTTACGCGTTCCGGCCGTTGTCGACTCGACCCGGCCCGTCGGGGAGGGGGCGCTGAGGAAAGAGTTGGTCTGACTTAACACGAGGACACACGTCCCTGCAGGAAGGAAGGGAGGGAATAGGTTAGAGAAAATATGCCTCAGAAAGGTAAGTTCTTACAGCTTGCTTGTCAAATTGTATTGGCGAATCATCTTCGAGGGGCCAAGCATATCACGCAACCACAGCACTTAGTAGGCTCGGGGATTGGGAATCGTTTTGGGGGGGGGGGGGGCTCGCTCTCTGCTTCAGCACGGTAAAAGCTTCTGGGATGAAGGGTTGGTATGGTATTCCTTGAGAAGAAAAATAACATAAATAAAATAAAAATTCCATTACAAATTAAGTACTATCCTATTTGTATGTCAAATTCGAGATGTTGGCGCTCGAAAAGCACCATGTTGGTTGCTGACACTTTGAGCCACTCATACTTACATCCAAAAAAAATTAAATAAAAAAAAATAAGAAAAAAAAATAGTAGAGCAAAACCCAAGGGTAACAAATAGCATCCAACTAACACAAGATATTCCAAAACATAAAAAAAATCATTCCTCGCTTTTCTTCTTCGGTTGGCTCTTGTCCAACAACTTCTGCGCCCTCTTCAGCCGCGCCATCCTCTCATTCAAAATCCGGTCGCCGCCGCCGCCCTCGCCACCGTTCTCACCCTCCGAGCTGCCGAGACTGCTGCTGATGGAGGAGGCCCCCCCGTCGCCGCCCCCGGCCCCCTTGTCGTCGGTGTTGGTAGAAGAGGCGAGGAACATCTTGGTGGCCAGCGCTGGGTCGTATCTGTCCTCGGGGTCTCTGAGCTTGAGGGTGCTCATGGCAGACCTGAGACCCTGTAGGACGGATCTTGGTTTCGATGGCGGTTCTGTTGTCTTTGACTGCGGCTGCTGCTGATGTAGTGCTGTTGGTGGTGATGATGCTGATGATGATGATGACAGCGATGTTGGTGGCGGTGGTGGCCTCTCGCCTATAAAGTAACGGCCGCAGACCGGGCACGTTGCTATTGTTGTCGTCGTGGTGGTGGTGGTGGTGGTGGTGGTTGTGGTAAAATTAGGTGAAGGGCGCTTGAGTTGTTGTAAGGATGATGAAGAGGAAGAGGACGACGACGACGAATATCCCGCTGCGTCCCACGCATGGCCGAAGCGTCTATCGCTGGCACAGCTCTGCAGCGACTGGAACCGGACCGTCTCGTCCAGCCAGACCTCGATCTGTCTTCGTCTTCTCGGCGGTAAGAGCTTGTCGGCTATGCTCTGCGTGGGTACAGGAGGGGGACTGCGAACCGCCGCAGCCATGCTGGAGCTGTGATGGTATATTCTCAAAAAAAATTTCAAAAAAATAAAATGTTTCGATCCTGTTTACATGGTCAGGCCGATGCATATCGCCTCATATGCCATCTGCTTCACGATGACGGCGGTCACCTCCTCAACAAGAATCACCACGAGGGGGGGAAAGGAAAAGAAAAAAGGTCCTGACATATATACGAAAAAAGAAGAATAATACGCACCATATACTAGCAGATCATCCAGCATGAGATGATGATGCTGGTGGTGATCATGTCCTCCCTCAAGAGCCTCTCCAGTACTCCCGGAGTCCAGCCCATCTATCAACACTGTCAGCCCCGCGCGCCAGTACTATAGACCCGTCCCAGCTTTCTCTTCTGCTGAGGGAACGGAGTACACAAGCTCGGGTTCGATGGTATAAGGCTTGAACGTGAACACCAGGGTGGCCTGATGATTCGATGAAATATATATTTGAAGGGCAGGAAAATTCTTTGCACAGCTCATGCGTCAGTTCATCGGTGCTCTCGCTCAGCCTTGCCCCCGCCACCGCTTTCTAGGAGACACAAACACGCACACACACACACACAGAGAGAGAGAGAGAGAGAGAGATACAGACAAACAGATACTTACAGTATCAGCAAGAATTAAATAAGGATGCACCTGCACAGCAATGCAGAACAATGGAAAGGAAGAGCACTCAAAAGCGACATTTGTAGCTACCAAAGTTTTTTCTGGAAACAGGCGCCGCCGAAACGCGCTGCCTCCTAATTCTAAGACATGCGTCGAGCTCCGGGATAAAGTTGATTGAGTGTGGAGGAGGGGGTTTTTGATGTGATGAGTGGTCGGCCCCCATTACTTATTACGGGCGAGGTCGCAAAATGAGCTACGCCCGATGATCCCGCACCGTGCACTCGAGACCCACGCATGCACTACTACGGGCCACACTGTTCACAAGCACAGTGCCAAAATCGGATTTGATCACACGGACTATTAAGCCCACAACAGTACTCAGTACTCAGGTACTTGGGCAAAGAGAGGAAACAGAGTCACCATGTTTGGAAAGCCATTTTTTTTTATAAAAAAAAATTGAGGCACAATTCTTCTATGTCCTTTTGATCTTAATCAATCTCCCTCCTCTCCATCCTCCTGTGCTCTTGTCTAGGAAGAAGGTTTGAGAGCCTCCCACGTCCCCATCGTGTTCGATCCATCGTCGCCCAACAAATCCACCACAGGGCTTTTGGCCTTGACCACCGGCTTCTTTGCCGTCGGGGGAGGCACAGGTTTCTTGCTTAGGGTGCTGCTGCTGCTGCCGCCCGAGAACCCACTCGGCGGGGTGGGGGAGCTCATGACCACAGGCTTCCTCGTGGGCAGGGCGGGGCGCTCGTCCTTGGATAGGCCGAGCCCGACGAGTCCCACAGCCCCAGGGGGCGCCCACCCTTTGATATTACTACTAGACGCCCCCGAGGTCGTCGCCGCCAGGGTGGTACCCGCTCTACGGGGTGGTGGCAGCGGTGCTGACGGGTGTTCCTGGTAGCGGTGCGAAGACGCCTCTCTTGCCGATGCGGTGCGGTGCAAGCCGTCGCGAGCCGCGGCCCTGGAGACGTCCTGCACGCTGCCAGAGGGTCTGCGGGGGGGTATCGGTCTCGCTTTGGCCTCGGTCGGCGAAAGAGAGGCGTCTGAGTATACCTCGGCAGGTGGCGTGGTGATCAGGTGCGCCGGCTTTTTCGCCACAGCCGGCGGTGGCCCTTTGGAGGTGCTCTGTGACGTAGACGATGCGGCAGAGACTGATCGAGGGATAGGCGGCGCCGGCGCCGGCTTTCTCGTAATGCTGCCGACCGCAGGAACAAGAGTTTGGTTTGGCGGTGGCGGGAAATATAGATTCTGACCAGTCGTCCTCCTAGGTGGTGGTGCTGGTGGTGCATCTACTTTCTTAAACTGCAGAGCTTGAGGTTGCTGCTCGTCATTCATCGCCAGCCTCCCCACCTTGGCGGGGAGAGCGGACGGGTCATAAGGGGGAGGCAGCTTTCGCTGCGGAGGCGTGCTCGAGACGGATGAGGATAGTGATGGTAGGAAGGTAGAATGGTTGATGTGTTCGTACGGCGATGTAGACATGCTTGAGTAGGATGATAATCGAGAGTCTGCCCGTGGCACCGTGACCCAGTCAGGCTCGTCTGATGGACCAAAAGGATTAGGTGTTCGGTTGGGGTTGAGGATCGTCGACGTGGAACTATCCAATGGTTTCGGCGGTGTGAGGGTGGATTGGGCTTGTTTCCCATTGTCCAGCCACCACTTCTGACGATCAGAGCTGGCAGGAGGCAGGCCTGGCTCTATGGCATCGTAGCCGATCAAGTCTTCATCCTCAGTATCCTCGGTGTTGTCATTTGCTGTGGCATGTCCAACCTCCGCCTTGCGCCTCAGGTACACCTCGCGGCTGATCTTGTCCCTTTGCGCCTCGTTGATGATGCTCACTTGGCACTCGAAGAGGGCATACACGGGCCGATGATCCGAGAACTTGAGTGGTGCGGAGTTGTATGCCAACTGACGAAGATTTGGTCCTTTGCGCAGAATACGGTCGGTCCAGGCCGGAATGCGTTGCTTCTCTGACGAATCGTAGTTGTCGGTGCCAATGTCGAACTTGTACGTCGGCATGAAAGTGATGCGAGCCTCAGAGTAGAACGGGAAGGACAAGCCAGCAACCATCTGCAGGTTCAGCTGGTCGTTCTCATACAGTCGCTCGAGATTTTTTTGTTGGACCAGCTCGGTGGCTCGCTCCCAGGATAGCCCGATGCGATAATTGAAGTCGCCGAGCCAGACAACAGTATCTATAATTCAAATCAGCTCTCGCCACGTACACATCCTGCAGTCAAGGGCTTATACCGTGATCATCAATGCCTCTGTTTCTCTGGAAGCGCAGTCCATGACTGATCGTTGCATAGTCCTTGTTCCTTTCATCGTAGTTGGCAAAGCCGGCGGCCAGATGTGCGGTAACGAAGCAGATGTGAGTGTTTGCATAGTCCATTCTGATCGCCACTGCACCCTTGTTGCCAGCCATGCCGGACAGACCAGTCTTCTTCACCGAGCCCTCCACGTTCTTGATGTGCGACAGGACTGACGCCCGCACAAAGATGCAGAGCGCTGCCCCAACGAGCTGGCCACTTCGCAGCAGCACATACTTCTCGCCACCGATCTGTTGGGCGCGGGTGTTGAGACAGTTGCGCACAGCATGCTCCCACAGTTGCTTCCTGGAAGGGTCGCTGTTCATGATCTGTTGCGGACTCAACTCGACGATCTCTTGGAACCCGACGACAACAATCTCGGGCTGGCTTCTCCCGGTTACCTCGGGGCAGAGCCACGCAGAGAGATCTTCATCTATGCCATCGGTTCGGCCGTTCAGGTTAAAAGTTCCAACCAAGCTGTTCATAAGTCAGTGGCAAGAAGGCGGGCGAGGATAGCAGTGACAACCCACATCCTGATGTTTTCGGTTGACGAGAACTCTGCACCGCGTCTGTTCAGCTCCCCGTTGACGTAGTCGTTGATAGGGTCATAGAGAGAGACCGGTGACTGTCCTACCAGCCGGCCCAAGAGCATATCAATAGTGTTTTGCCTCTGCTTGTCCGTAAAGTTGTTGATGTACAGTCGAGTTGCAGACTTGCGGGCGTCCGCAATGGCACCAGCCAAGGACATCTTTCCGTGGCGTGTAAACGAAGACTTCAAGGCCCCGGTGCCGGCGTAGATTCGTGACAGGTTGTCTCCATTGTCGGCCCAGAGACTCGAGTGTCTCATCCAGAAATCAGGCGGTGCGTACTCTCCGCGGTGACCTAGGAACGCCTCTACAGCCAGTTGGGATACGAGGGTCTGAATGAGGTTCGTGCGGTCCAGGCAATCAAGACAGTTCGTCCGGAAGACGCCTTCCTGTTGCAGTAAAACCACGTAGCGCCTGTCGGTGTGAGGTGTACCGTTTGCGTGCTCACCAGGACTGTCTGTCTCTACGGCCAGATAATATGCAAAACCTTCTGCTGAGTCCTCAATATACCGACGGATCCCCTTGGCAGCCTCGTAGCCGGTTGGTCCTTTTGTCTCGGCATGGAAATCGTACTCTGTTATTTTCAGCAAAGCATGCTCCTCAGACCGTTTGTCGCCCTGCCGACTCAGAGGGCAGTGATTGATCCCGTAGCGGTAGAGTTGGCTAAGCTCGACCTCTCCGGGTTTCGACTCGCTAAGCAGATTGACCACATGAACTGCCCCGTAGTTATGCTCCAAGTCCGAAAAGTGTTTATTGAAGGCTGGCTGCGTGCCGTCGGGCGATCGCGTGATACTGATTTTCTGCTGGTTCGGGAGCAGGCCTGCGGCCTGCTCCCAAAACACAGGCACTGAGCCCCGAACCTGTGCATAGGAAAACAAGACGCCCGACGGGCTCCAGTATATCGTCTCGGTCTCCACAAAATTGGCCACATTGCCGTCGTCGTCGATGCCCCTCGAGTTGAACCGTGTCCCAGCTCGCCGGCAGGACAGTCGAGATATGATTGTGAGGTAGGACGGTATGCCTGTCTTGGCCGGCCGTAGAGGGGCCGCCGACTGAGGAATCGTCATGGTCAGGCAGAACCCTCGTATGGCAGAGGTCAGGATCCGCGACTGGTCAAGGCTTTCTCTCTCGTGATGCATCAGCCGCGAGCGAAACTGAACCAGCGGGTTGATCATGTACGAGTTCCACAGAAAGCCCTCGTCAAAGTTGTCAATGTCGAAGGTGTTCGCATCCGGTGGCCTGTCCTGCAGCCGGTTCGTGAGGTCGAAATCGGTGCTGTAGTAGAAGCTCCCGTTGCTCAACAGCTTCTGCACGTCGGAGCAGGGGTGCTCCACGCCCCCTTCCCTCCTGTTCAGGGTCTGACCATAGATCGAGGCATTGTCCGACATCTCAAGCTCGTAGGGATCGACGGAGGAGAAGACGTCGTCGTACTCGGAGGTGTTGAGGCCGTAGAACTCGACGGCTAGAATCCTCTCGATGGTCTCGCCCGGCCGCAGGGTAGAAACCCTCGAGGCGTGCGTGATGACACACAAGAAGACATCGCGGCCCACCGCAATCAGGCCCAAGGTCCCATATATCGGCCGTGGCGTCAGAGGCCTGTACTCGCTGAGGGTCTTCTTGGTCACCGTTGTGAACTCCACCATACACTTGGGCGCGTGGCCGTCGGACAGGCTGCCACCGGTGCCAGCTCGGGGCCGGGCAGAAGGTACGGTTGTGAGGGAGCCATTGGCGATGGCCTCGCTGGTGGTAGGGCTATGGCGGAAGATGAGGGCGTGGTCGTTGGAGACGATGGCGATGGCGCGGTGAGGATAGTCGCGGATCAGGAGTTGGGAGGATTTCTCGGGCGAGGGCGCCTGGCCGCTCCAAAGAGCGGAGGCTCCTGGTTCCATGCTCTGGCTTTCCAGGACGCGAGGGCCACTTCAGCTGGGTGCGAGCAGGGCGTGCTCGACTCTCCCTCTCTCAGGAGGACGACAATTGACACGGGCGGTGACACATGTCCTGTCCAGCGTGTGTGTGTGTCCGTTTCTGAGGATGAGGCACAAGAGGAATAGCACAGGAGACGTGTTCAGAAGGGGTTCTTGATGGTTCTTCTTTTCTTTCTTTTTCGTTTTGGGGAAGATGATGATTGTAAGCTGATATAACTATTGCTGGAAATTATCATGGAGAGTTGCCCTCTTTTTTCTTCTTTTTTTTCTCTTTTTTTCTTTCTTTTAGTGCTTCTGCTCGTGGTCGTTGGCTACCGAGATTGTCGAGGTTATGCCAGAAGTGCATCCAACGTGCACTTGCCCGCCCCGCCATGGGAACCAATGACGTGTGGCGGCGGCCCGTGCACATTTCTCAGTTCCTGCGCAAGGTCCCGCGGCCGACACCATATACTGGTTCTTTTTTTTTCTTGTCCTTTTTTTTTTTTTTTTTTGGTACTAGAAGCAGAATACTTGAGAGGGCCCCGTGGGGAAACAAAAAATGCGGCTCTGCAAATTCGCGCGAGGTCCAAATGGTCTTTTTCATAGCAATCTCATGCCTCCGGAGTGTGATACATATATTCTATGACCCTGCAACAAGAGGCCAGTGCAATTATAGTTTCATCAAATTTAAATTAGCCTCGAGCATGAATGCGTCATAGCATTTTGAAGATGAGCATGCCAACACCCATGGTGAAACCTCCGTTAAGGAGAGAGGTTTGGGTTCCTCCACGAAGAAGTTCATCGTCGACAACTTTCCCTTGGAGGCCATGCATCCATCCATGCAGCGACCCGGGCAGAGTTAATGTTGGAGTCTTTAGTAGGACGGCAGTCCAATTCATCGTTCGGACGAAGATTTCCATCCTGGCGTGGCACACACTGGCTGTCCGTTCATGCAGAGCAGCACTGGTGGGTTCTGGCAATCATTGAGACTGAAATGCATCATAAATGGACATGGCAGGCAGACAGCTCTTTCATGAAGAGCCGCATCATGAAAGGGAAAAGGTATGAGGTGTTGGGGACAAAGTCTGGCCTAGCAAACAAAGCCAAAGGTAAAGAGTAAAAGAACTGCAATAAAAGAGAAAAAGAAAAGTTGCTGTGGGTCGAGCTTCAGATATTATACAATGGGTGAGATCATACTCGCCATGTCTGGCAAAGTCATCCTCTTCCTATCATGTTTGTTTAAAGTAAATCATCACAAGCTCATATGGTAGAGGAAAGAAGGAACCATTGTGCTTGAACCAAAACCAAAACACGGTAGAATTTTAACCTGGCAGCTTGGTGGAGTCTTGCTTACATAAGACATGCACGGCCTAGCACAGACCAATAAGCAACACGCACACCCAGTCACTGCAGCTCTAGCACAAGCTGGATCCCTTCCAAGGAGGCAGGGATGAATGCAGCTGTGAATTTGCAACCTGCGCAAGCTGGATTCGATCATCCATCACACACACTCTCTCTCTCCTTTTTTCAACCTTCCCAGCCCCAGCCACCCAACCCTCTCCATCTCTCCAGTTAGATCCATCGCTTTGGGTTTCCCGACCGTCTCTGTCTGTTGTCCACAGTCCATCTGTACTCAGCACAGGCATTTCTCAAATCTACCCTCCATTTCCTGCACCAACTCTGGACCAGCCCTCGGTCTTTTTGTCGCATAAGCACACCCACACAGCGCAGATGGCCGAATTCCAAAACTACGGCGGCTCCGATGAGGAGAATGCTGAGATCCGCAAGCTGAACACTGAGGTGGTAAGTCTGGGCTCCAGCGCAATGACAATTATCTAGAGGCATGCTAATGTCGCATCACCCTGGGCAGGACGCCGACCCTGACAGCTTCGAAGCCTGGGAAAAGCTGGTGCGCGCGTGCGAGAGCCTCGACGGAGGCCTGAACAGAAACTCGAGCCCCCAGGCCCTCACAACGTTGCGCAACACCTACGACCGTTACCTCCTCAAGTTTCCTCCCCTCTTCGGATACTGGAAGAAATATGCCGACCTGGAATTCAACATCTCGGGCCCAGAGTCTGCAGAGATGATCTACGAGCGAGGCTGCGCTAGCATCACCAACTCGGTCGACCTCTGGACAGACTATTGCTCCTTTAAGATGGAGACTACCCACGAGCCCGCCCTTGTGAGAGAGTAAGTAATTGAGGCTGCTTTCCTTCCCCATAACCTCTTTCAGCCATCGGCGCGTTCGTCAGGATCGTCAGGATCGCGATCTGTCGCAAACCTCGCAGCCGATCTCGCCAGAGACAAGATCACTTTTTCCGACCGCAACAATGGGTTCCGGTGAGAAATACCACAAGGGCCAATCATCTACCGCTGGAGTCGCGTCTCACAGAATCTACCAGGCACTGTTGATTTTTCAAAACCACACATCATTCTCATACTCGCTATGAAGCACCCCCCTGCTCTTACGCTTCCCCCCCCCCGTCGCAATATAAATAAATAAAAAGACACTGAGCTGTTGTTCGTCGATCACCTTGGGAGAAGGATTCATTTACTGTTCGCACTTCTACCCCTTCCTGTATTTGGATCCTGCCCACACTCCCTCTCTCTCTCCCTCTCCCGTCCCCTCCCCCCTCTCTCTGTTCATTGGAGCTTCCTGGCAACTGACCTGTCCTAGGCTGTTCGAGCGCGCAGCTACGCATGTGGGGCTTGACTTCCTTGCGCACCCCTTTTGGGATAAGTACATCGAGTACGAGGAGCGGCAGGAGGCGCACGACAAGATTTATGCGATCCTGAAACGTGTTATTCACATCCCGATGCACCAGTATGCCAGATACTACGAGCGATTCCGAACCCTCTCGCACTCCCGGCCCTTGGACGAGATCGTCGAGCCGGAACTGCTCACCCGCTTCCACGCCGAGGTGGAGGCCGAGGCAGCCTCCTTCGGCACAGTGAAGTCAGAGGCAGAGATTGAGCGTGACGTCCGTGTCAAGACAGACGGCATGTTCTACGAGGTCTTCCAGAAGACACAGACGGAGACGACCAAGCGCTGGACATACGAGTCAGAGATCAAGAGGCCATACTTCCACGTCACCGAGCTCGACCACTCGCAGCTTGCTAACTGGCGCAAGTACCTAGACTTCGAAGAGGCGGAGGGCGACTTCGCCAGGATCACCGCCCTGTACGAGCGATGTCTGGTGACGTGCGCCTTCTACGACGAGTTCTGGTTCCGGTACACGCGGTGGATGTCAGCACAGCCCAACAAGGACGAGGATGTGAGAAACATCTTCCTGCGCGCGGTGACGCTCTATGTGCCGGTCAGCAGGCCGGGCATCCGGATGCAGTTTGCGTACTTTGAAGAAGCAAGCGGCCGAGCGGATATTGCCCGCGCGATCCACGAGGCGATCCTTCAGAAGCTGCCGAATTGCGTCGAGGCCGTCATCTCGTGGGCCAACCTGGAGCGGCGACAGAGCGGCCTTGATGCCGCGATCGATGTGTACAAGACACAGATCGACTCGCCTGCGGTGGATCTGTACACCAAGGCCGCGCTCGTGACACAGTGGGCCATCCTGCTGTGGCAGGTGAAGGGCTCTGTGGAAGAGGCGCGCACTGTCTTCCGCAACAATGTGCAGTGGTACGCAGACAGCCGGGAGTTCTGGAGCAAGTGGCTGGACTTCGAGCTCGAGCAGCCCACCAACGCCGAGCTGGAGGCCGAACACGGTGAGCGGATCCAGAAGGTCGTCGAAGAGATGAAGACCAGGAGCCGCATGTCTGTCGGGACCAAGAAGGAGCTCTGCATGAAGTACCTAGACTACCTGCAGCGGCGCGGCGTCAAGGATGCCATGAAGAAGTTCCTGGAGATCGACCGAGAGATGGCAGGGTGAGTACAGATTGAGATCCCCCCTCCCCCCCCCCTCCTTTCGGCAGGATGGGCGAAAGCAAGCAGGCTAACATTCACCCAGGCCCGCCTCCGTCTCCAAAGACAAGTTTTCTGCCAAGGACAACGGCACACCGGTAGGCGAGCTTGACGAAGCCTCCCGGATCAACGCCGAGACTCGGTATTTCAGCTTCTACGAACTGTACAGCGAACCAGACCCTAAGGCCACCGGTATTGCGGATTTCAACTAATAGCAGCCCTCAATTTTCTGTCTTTATACATGTTTGCTCTGAAACTGTGGAAGAGGAAGAAGAAGAAGAAGTTGGTGAGGTGTATGAGAGAAAGGAAATAAAGATAAAAAAATTGAATGCATCGTCGGCGCTCTGCTGTATACTAGGTGTTTTTGGAGCTGAATTGGATGTACGATGATGGGTGGGAGGTACAGCTGAATTCTGTGAGGTTTGTGCGAGTCCGATGTGATTTGAGGCTTGGTGGTGGTGGCGGTAGTCCTTGATGCAGCCAGGCGATGCGGTCTTCTGAAATAAAAAAAACCAAAAATTCATAACGAGGACTTCCTGTCACGAGGGTAGAAGCAGAAATTAGTCTAGACGAGGTCCTCACCCATGTGGTACCTGAGTAATAATGTCCAGCCTAGTATCTCGTCTCATGTTCCGTGTACAGCTTTTTTTGGGGGGGGGGGGGGGGGGATGAGACATCTTCATTCTGCTCTAGGAGAGGACGATTCCAAATCACCTGCAGGGTCCCTCTCACACACACACACACACACACACAAACACTCTCTCTGCTTCCGAGGAAATGCACATCCCAAGTTTCACACGGCACATGACTACGTGACGTGCCTAGTGTGTGCTTGGGGCTACGCGAATAGATGCCTTATCCTATGGTAAAGATCATGCCACCAGACGCAGGGTCGTTCCGGGACCCGGGCTCTGCAGGGTAGCCACTGGTTACCAAATCACCAAGCGAATCAACCGGGCTTTGCTCCTTGCATGCAAATGCAGCAGGCTGAGTCACGGACCGCCGGGGGGGGGGGCCGGGCGGGAGCCGGGGCCTGCTGCCAGGCTTGTGACGATCCGGACGAGACCGAGCATGTTTTTTCTTCTTCTTTTGACTCGATGATTTTTGGTGGGCAGGATGAGTCAACGAGGGAGGAACAACGTCATCGATCTGCTGTAAATACGATGCGTACGAGAGGAAGTAATGAAAAGAAGAAGAAAAATTAGACCTTGGTCATGGTTGCTTGTGGGTACAAGGGTGGTAGGGTTGCTGTTTGTTGAGGAGGAGGACGACAAGGCGACAACGTCCACGACGCCTGGTGGCAGTTGATTACCAAGCACCAACCTACCATGCCTTCGCCTCAAGACACAAGAAGAAGAAACCGCCAATACCGAGATCGGCCCGGGAGAGAAGGGCGTAGCAAGGTTGTCGACGTAATCCAGGATGGTTGCCAAGAGCCATTCGCGAGAAACACACGTAGTCACACTTTTTTTTTTCTTGTTTTTTTCCCCCCGCCCCCCCTTCTTGGTCTTTCTCTCTTCGTTCCTTCCCGCCCTCCATCCCCATTGATAAGGAGAATTGGGGATGCTTTCGGCGGCTTTGCGCCTTGATTACTTAACCCACTGCAGACAAGTGGGACCCCACTCCTGCCGGCGCCATGACAAAGTTTGGTGGGTCGCGGCTTCTTCAGAAGATACTACGGCACGCATGGCAAGGTGAAGAGGAAAGCAAAAAGAAGAAAAAAAGAGGATCGCGACGCGGAGACGAACTGGGGCGGGATTTGGGTGGGGCCTGTGGCTACTGGTGGAGGACCATAGATTGGCCAATGAGAGATGAACAATTACTCTTTCGTGCCTTGTGGTACCTATCGCTTGAAGGGTCTCCCATGGTCGAGTTTCGTTGGCTTCGACGTGAGGTGAGATAGCGATGAGGTGCTGCCATGCTGGACCCTTGGAGGGGGGGGGGGGGGCGCGTGTCTTGTCTCGGGATGTGTGTTTCTCCTCCCTGTATATGAATAATCAGGAATACCCTCGGTGTTCTTTTCCCTTCCTTTTCTTCTCTTAGATCTGACCTGTGACTCTTTTCTTCTTCTTCCTCCTTTCCTCTCACCCTCCCTCCCTTCCGCCTGGAATCTTACTTCACTGTCCTGTGTAACAGTTTGGTGTTCTGTTCAAATACTTTGGATATTTTTCAAAACATCTAGACAGGGCCAGACACGAAGAGTAGGTTGCTTCCATCTCCCTCGATCTACCCACCTATATAAATATATACCATCTAGTCTACCTTGAATTGAGGCAGACCATCCCATCCCATCCCATCATACGATCAATATTCACCTGGCCACGGCCAAAAAACACCCATCACTGAACTGACATTCCTTCCTTCTGTGTTCTCAGCCCAAGATGGCCACCACGACACGCCAGCTCGCCCGCACGGCGACCCGCCTCACAACCCGCAGGACCTTCGCCACCTCGGCTCCCCGGACAGCCTTCCGCCAGCGCTACTCCGGACAACAAGGCCACCGCTTTTACTCCTCCTCCACCGAACCACCCAAGCCCTCCTCCTCGTCCTCCTCTCCGCTCGTCTACATCACCCTCGCCGCCGCCGCCGCCGCCGGTGGAGCCTTCTATTACTACTCCTCCTCCTCCTCCAGCACCCAGCCCGCCGCGCCCAAGGTCCTGACCAACCCAACCAAGGAGGACTACCAGAAGGTCTACAATGAGATCGCACGGAGGCTGGACGAGAACGAAGAGTACGACGACGGCTCGTATGGCCCTGTCCTGCTGCGGCTGGCGTGGCATGCCTCGGGCACGTACGATGCGCAGACGGGCACGGGTGGTAGCAATGGCGCCACCATGAGGTTCGCGCCTGAGGCGGACCATGGTGCGAATGCTGGTCTCAAGCACGCAAGGGACTTTTTGGAGCCTGTCAAGGGTAAGCACACACACACACACACACACACACAAGCCTTCTTTTTTTTTCTTCTTTTTTTTCTTTCCTCCCATGTCCCCTCCTCACCCAAATCATCAGGCCATGGCGCCCCTGCCCCTTTCGAATGGAGTCAAGTCGAGACCCAGAATTTGAAGCTGACAGCAACCCTGCCACAAAAAAACAGAGAAGTTCCCCTGGATCTCCTACTCGGACCTCTGGATCCTCGGCGGCGTCAGCGCCATCCAGGAGATGCTGGGCCCCAAGATCCCCTACCGGCCCGGCCGGTCCGACCGTGACGTCGCCGCCTGCACCCCCGACGGCCGCCTCCCGGACGCCGCCCAGGGCCAGGACCACCTGCGGGCCATCTTCTACCGCATGGGCTTCAACGACCAGGAGATTGTGGCCCTGGCGGGCGCGCACGCCCTGGGCCGCTGCCACACGGACCGCTCCGGCTTCGACGGGCCCTGGACCTTCTCGCCCACCGTGCTGACCAACGACTACTACCAGTTCCTGACGGACCGCAAGTGGCACTGGAAGAAGTGGGACGGGCCCAAGCAGTACGTGAACGAGGACGAGTCCATCATGATGCTGCCCGCGGATATGGCCCTGGTCGCGGACAAGAAGTTCAAGGACTGGGTCGTCAAGTATGCCAAGGACAATGATCTGTTCTTCACCGACTTCCGGAATGTGATTGTGAAGCTGTTTGAGCTGGGGGTGCCGTTCGCGGAGGGTAAAGAGAGGTGGGAGCTGAAGACGCTGGGGGAGCAGGAGTGAGCAAAAGGAACTGGTCTTTCTCACCATTTCCTGTGAAAGCGAAGATAGAGAGAGAGAGAGAGAGAGAGAGAGAGAGAGAGAGAGAGAGAGAGAGAGACAAGAGGCAAGATAGACTAGACTGGACCAGACCATAGAATCAGAGGCTAGATCTAGGTGATAGACGATGTTCAAGACCAAGAGGTTTGAGAGCAAGGGAGGGAGGATATCACCCCCTCCGAGGGAATTGTAACGATAATCAATCTGACCGCTTGTCTTTTTCTCTTCTTCTTCTTCTTCTTCCCCCCATCACCACCATTTATCCCGTCCTCGAGAAGCGCATCATGATCGGTGTTTGCCAGGGTGTACTCCGTAAACGATCATTAAAGAAAGTAAACTCATCGTAGTCGAACAAGTAGAATCGACACCATCTTATAATTCTGACCGAACGTTGAGAGGGGAGGAGGAGGAGGAGGAACAAGACTCAGTCTTAGCAAGGGACGAGCTGCTGAGGTGTCGTCCAAATAACAGAGCCTCCTCCCCCTCCCCCCGGCAGCAAAATCCCCCTCATGCGTTTCTCCCACCCCCCCCTCCCCTTTCCCCCTCCCCTCCCCGGCCCTGACACCTCTCAAACCGGCCCAACTAAGTTCCCCGCACTCGTTAGCAGCAGCAGGAGGAGGAGGCATTGATGGGAATATCCAAGGGTGGTGAACCCTTTCATGTGTGGGGTCGGCTTGCAAGTGGAGGGGGGGGGGGGGAACCTGAGATCTACGGCGGGAAGCTGTGGGTTCTCTTCCCGAGGATCGCCGTTTGGTTTTTTTTAGAGGTGTTCCCCATGGGGAAGTGGGTTCTTCTTTTTTCTTTGCCTTTTTATTCTTCTTAGATCAATTACTATTTGGGAGTCTTTTTCTATTTTCTCCCCTTACTATGGTACCAATCGTTTGTATGTATGTGTGTGTCGGCAAAGAAATCACACAAGACTTTTTTTCCCCCCTACGATAAGAGCTCAAGTCGGTCTAGTACACATTCTCCCAAGCATGTTGCATTGCGCTGCTGGCCTTGTTCGTGGTGTTTGGCCCATGTGAATTGCTTCGCGTGGAGCAAGAGCAAGCTGGTGGTGGGCGAGGAGGGCTTTAGTGCGTTCTTGCGCCTTCGAAGGCAAGGGTCAAAAGGTACGTTCGGTCCCCCGACTGCATGCCGACATGAAGAGGAGGACTACCCAACAACCGATGAATGTTCTTGTCTTTCAGCCCTTGGTGTGCAAATATCATTCGTTCGCTCATCGGGTTCTCGCGCGGTCACGCTCCGCCAGACCGCCATGAGCAACGTTTCGCACCGCTGGCATTTTGCACCTTGAGCTACCTTGTTTCGTTTCGTATCACGATGTAGGGATAATGCAGCGGAATTGTACGACAGTGAGTTAATATGGGGTAATAAAAGGAATTTGCACTATCTGCTTCAGTCTGTATGGCTTGCTGCCCATATCTGCCTCTTTCTCCTCAAGTGTGCAAATACATGACAACCCGGTGGCTCCAGCAACATTAAGGACAACTCAAGAGAACCAAAAGAATAAGAAGAAAAAAAATTAAACAGCATAAAACCTCATCTTCTCCAGGTACTTGTAGCTCGAGAAAAGCCACAGAGATCAATCACCCGTCAATGTCAATCAAGCACAACTCCGGCTTCACACCCATCTCGGCCAGATCCATAAATCCCCTGTTCCTATGATGACGAGCAGGGGGGGGTGTCGAAGCCTGCTCCAGCTGCGCCGGATCAATAAGCCAGAATCCCAGCGCCGGGTTCGCCGCCCGCTCGTCAATGAACTCTTGCGTGCTGGCGGAGCGCATCTCTGGGGCAAACCGCCGCAGGGCGACCCGCCACAGCTGTCTCCATAGTTTGCGATCGATCAGCTGCCGAAAGTCTCTGATCTCGCGCGTCAGGTGCATATCCACCAGCGTGCGGTTGCGCAGGTAGGGTGCAACGGAACGACTCCGCACGCCGTGTTCCACGGTTTCCTCCCTCCACACGTCACCCGCCAAGATGATTCGAACCTGCACAGGGCAGCCTGTGGAGTTTTCGCCAGCGCGGACACCAAGCTTGCTCTCGACTAGCCTCCAGTGACGGGCAATCTTCCGGGGATTGCTGCCGAACCAGACCTGGTGCAGGTCGGGGTCGATTGCGCGAGGATCAGGACCGACAAAGTCCAGAGGAGCGGACTCAACCATGAGAGGGAGGGATACATTGTACCAAGGAAAGGCTCGGTCGCCTGGGGCGACGGGTAGCGTGCTACGTCCTTCGGCCGTGAAGCCGCTGCGCCAGTAGAGACCGCGCAGCCCGGCGATGGTCTCTCTGTAGGACTGCAGGACCGGTAGCTGTACCTTGGTGAGGTCTAGCTTCGAGAGCGCCTTGGCCTGGCGTTTCTCGAGACATATGTTGACGGCACCCAGGCCGCGCGAGTCACCTGTCTTGAGAACGTGAAGGAAGTCGACGAGGTGTTCGGGGTTGATGTCTGAGCCGTAAGGTTGAATATCGAGGATGTCGCACTCTGGGCTCAGCAGCATAGGACACTCGTAGTCCTTCTGGATCCCCCTGAGCGCAGGTTCCCGTCCCCTACGAGAGCCTTGGAGCCGGATGCTGTAGAAATCGTGTGCTACATCGGCAGACTCACGGCAGACCTGAAAGAGGGCGCAACGACGCAGTCTGTTTCGAAAGAAGACGCGGTACGGCTTGCTGCCGTCAGGTCCTGCAGGGTACTGGACCCCGCAGGCCATCAACATTTTGGAGTCCTCGGGCTTGACTGGCTTGGAAGCCATGATAACGTGTATGAAGCGGTGCTGGCCGAGGGCCATAGCCCAGATCTGGAGACGCAGCTCGACAGGGAGCTCGGAGAATCGGGGAAAGCCGTCTTCCCTGCTGCTCTTGTTGCCGCCTCCATCACGGCCGCGGAGGTACGTATCGTTGAACAGGTTGAATTTGCGGAATGTCGGAAGACCGGGTGGTCTAATAGCCAAGCCGCTTTCGCCGAAAAACTGCTGGGTGAATTGGGTGATGAGCTCTAGGGCCTCACCCTCTTCGTTGTTGCGATTAGACTGCATAGCTAGAGGGAGAGTGCCTATCTCCTTGGTAAGCCTGTCTAAATAGTAAGTTGGTGTTTGGGAAAGGAAGAGAGTAGTCATTGCGTATGTTGGTCAGAGGTACTTACTGGGTATGATGTAGTATGGAAATCGCCTTGATTGATGCGCTATAGAAGAAAGACAGAAGAAAGATAGAAGGTAAAACAGCTGGCTGGCAGAGGCTATAGACAGAGGGTGCCTGGCAATAGTGGGGTCAGTGACTCACTGAGTCTCACGCATATAGGGTGGATCTGTATGATATTGTGCGAGGAAGAAGCTCAGAGGAGGAGGTTGTTTTCCCACCAGCAAATGTAGCTGAGCCATTTGGAGGCGGGGAAGCTCCCTGGGGGTCACACGTATTCTTATAGGAATGACCAACCTGCGTTCACAAGTACCCAAGTACCTTTGTGGTGACACAGTTGATAGCAGAAGAGAGCACCTGAGCAGGTCGTTGCCTTGCCCAGCAGTGCCGAAGCAGCCACAGCCAACCAGACCCCTTGTGCCATATGCACTTCATTTATTTCTGACGCCATAGCCGTGTTACTAAAGTACAAAAAGCAGTCATGCTGAGAACGCCACATGTTGACTGTAACATGGTGGCGTCCTTAGGCCGGAGCCTGTGCTGCAGGTTTTCCTGTCTTTGAAGTCAGTACAGGCTTGAGATGCTCTCTCATCATCTGATAACTCACTTGTTGACTTGCTCTAGATCTGGTACTTGGTTCTATACGAGCCTTGGTGGCTACATCGGAAGGCTCGGGTGTTGGGGATATTGGGTAATGTTTCAGAATAACATCGTTTAAACCTGTATTGGGTTTTCAGCTCATGCAGTTTCCCGTAGCACTAACTTCAGCTAGAAAAGACCCTAGCTAGAAGTAAAGTGACAGGACAAAGAGAGAAAAAGAAAGAGTAGAAATGTGACAGTAGTCATCTTGAGCACATGAGAGGTGCAAGGGGGAAAAGGGGGTGATTATGATGAGGACCTTTACTGTGCATCTTGTGGTCCGATATCTTGTAAGCAATATAACTTGGAAGCCTTCAAGGTTATCTTACATTCAGTCCTTGCGAATGTCTCATTTCTTGCCATAGGATGCTTCTCTAAAAGTCACTTGAACCTTGTTGGCAAGCCTTCATCAACTCTCAAGACCAACGCCCGACGGACTCCAGCTTTGATGGTTTCATTAGTAGCAAGGAGGCGGGTGGGATAACAATCATAGCGTTGCCGAGAGGGCATGGGAAGAGGAGCCCCGAAAAAAAATAAGTTAATCTCGAGTTGTTTGTCAAGAACTTTGTCGAAAGGGAGAGCAAACGAATTGATAAAGCTCGTGATCATCCCTGGGTGACGAAAGAGACATACCCAGCAAATACGAGTAGTCCACCACTAAGCACTCTACCAATATTCTCAGAATACGAAGCTTGAGTAGACACATGTTCTGCATTTGACTACATA
Organism: Cryphonectria naterciae; assembly: GCA_014850475.1. Classification (NCBI taxonomy): domain Eukaryota; kingdom Fungi; phylum Ascomycota; class Sordariomycetes; order Diaporthales; family Cryphonectriaceae; genus Cryphonectria; species Cryphonectria naterciae. Next base: position 333 of record JACWST010000043.1, on the reverse strand, counting down.
GATGACAGAAAGGGGGGGGGGGGGAGGAAAGAGGTGCACTGGCACAGTTGCCAGGCAGGATCTTGAAATATGAGTTGATCTGAGAGAACCAACAATGCTGAGATCGTAACGGATTGACCTGATTTTTGAAAACAATTGGCAGACTTCCTATACCAGCAGTCAGTACATTTCCTTAGTTTCAAAACTGCTTTCCAGCAATGTTGTAGTACTGTTTCTTCGCTTCATATACCTAGCCATACTCATATGAAAAGGTCAGCGTAGGAAAGTAGTAGTAGTAGTAGTAGTAGTAGTAGTAGTAGTAGTAGTAGTAGTAGTAGTAGTAGTAGTAGTAGT
>JACWST010000439.1:0-13394 GCA_014850475.1 Cryphonectria naterciae | reverse complement strand
AATAATAATAATTTTTTTTTTATCTTGAAAGGTTTTTTGTTCAACCCTCCTTCCCTCCGGACGAAGTTTTTTTTTTTTTTTTTTGTGTTTTTTTTTTTTTTTTTTTTTTTGTGAGGGGGGGGGGGGGGACTTCTTCTTTCTCTCTTGTACCGTTGGATGTGAGAAATCTTGCTACTGACTTGGATTCCCTCCTCTTTTTTAATCACCATCAGCCATGTTAGGTAGCACTTTTATACAATAGCCTTGCCTTCGGGATCGGACCTAGTCGGCCACTCCGGCTCGCAGCCAGCCGTTCATCTCCTCCGCGGACGTCGGGGTTGTCCGACAAATAACGTAGCTTGTCGGGGCCGGAATGGAATTATTCGTCCTGAAGGATGCTCTATGTTCTGACTGCGCTGCGGAATCGGAACACGCGCATAGCCGCGGTGTCTGTAGTCATGGTCCGACAGAGTATATTCTCCACTCTCGTCGTCGCGGCTGGTTTGTGCCACCTGCGAGTAGGAGGGTCGAGGATGTTTTGTCTTCTGTTCTCGCACAAAGGGGGGGGGGGGGGCAACTCTGGATATGAAAGCAATTAGCCTGAGCTTTTCGGAGAATCTGTCTTTTAGTTTTACAGGAATCGGATTTCCACGCCCATATCCGTCAACCTCAGCTAGGCTTTTGTTGTCTTGGTCCTCAAAACTGCCACTCAACCAAGTTTTCTCCTAAGCCTGACATATTATTAGCATCCACAGTTTGAGAAATCCAGGAATTATACCGAATCCACTTCAACATGTGTCTGGGTCTGGTAGAACCCTGTATATCTTCCATGGGCGGACAACTTTATATTCAACGAGCACAGAAGCTGTTGAAACAATCCAGCACCAGCCCGTAGTAGGGGCCACTGTCTCGAGGAGCAGCCTGCGCGCCACCCGCGTCCGCGAAGCCCAATTGTAACATCAGCGGACCGAGCTGTGGAGGGGCAAGGCCTGGTTCTTGGTCATCCCAGGGGCTCTTGAGCGTCAAGACGAGGTGGGCACTCCTATACTTCTTCTGACAACGGCTGGCAAGGCTCAGCTAGGCTGTTGAAAACTCTTACCACCCGCATTGCCGTTATCTCAGACGTGTCAGGCGCGCTTCCATTTTCAGGGTAGCTGGTGCCCGGCCCAAGACTCTTGCAGAATAGATCAGATGTCGCTGGTACCGATTTGCAAACAGTGTGGCTGTGTCCTAGGTACCTGAGGTCAGTACTCCTGCTTCTTCTTCAATTCATAGTCCCAGGGTGTCAAACAAGTATATCTCCGAGCAGGGAAAAGGGGACAAAACATTACTTGGAGATGATAGTAGGCCTTCAAAACATTCAAGAGGTTTGTACTTGTGCATGTTTGACCCATGGAGTCATGGAAACTTTTCCATGAGGCTGCTGGCAATAGGCAATGAATGCTACACTTGTACAGAAGGGGGAGGGCAACAAGACAACCCTGGGCTGCAACAATCCTCTCTTGGTCCTGTCTTTTGTGAGAAAAGCCAGCGCCACATTCCCTCTTCCTGCTGCCTTCCAAACGAAACAGATAACCTACCGCTCCTCCTTATTCACCTTCTTTCACCAATCTCGGCCTTGTGCGTGTGTCAGAATCCAGACTAACTTCCATCTCGACCCACGCATCACAAGGGAGCCCTCATGCCTCAACCTCTCCTGGGTTGACGAGGACATAACCCTGCTGCGCAGAACAAGGAGCGCCTAGAAGTCCAGGAGACGGAGAGCCGGTCTGTCGGGTATGTGAAGCTCTATTCCAAGCTCTCGAAGCAGGCTGCTGACGCCACAGCCACACCGACGAGCCAGGATTCTTGGCCCAGCTCTTACAGAAGGACGGCAAGGGCCCTTAAGACACACAAGTATAATAAGACCACAAGTAGAGCACGAGTCGGAAGGAGATTTTCACTCTGCAGCGCGAACAGGACAAGGTCCTGGCCTTCTTCCAGCCTTCATGCATCTGAACATTGCCATCAAATGAACTCGATGCCCAACTCCAAAAATGACTACAAAACTTTCTCATGCCTCTTTGCTCCAGTCTTGTCATTTTGCTCTTTCCTTGGAAGTCTAAAAGGTGATTTGAAGGAAATGCCGGTACGTGCAATCAGACCTCTATGCCCTTTGTCAAACCTAGTGCAGGAAAGCAGAATAGCATTAAGAGCATACAGTAGAGGATGCTGAGCACATTATGACTGAGCCAAAACATTTGAGCTTTGATGATCTGTTAATAGATAAGTACTGACCAGGAAAATAAATAAACAAAAGCATGAATATGGGGTATTATTCCCTAGAGTCCAACCAGAAACGCCCTTGGCCTCTCCTCCCCATCCTCCTCCCCCTCCTCATCGTCATACCCCCTGTTCCAGAACACCTGGTCTAAGCATCTATGTCTTCCACTATACTCCTTTTCTCTTTTTTTCTCCCCCCCCCCCTCCCCATTCAATGCATGCATGTGCCTCAGACACACAAAGACAAGGGGAGAAAATATGGGCCATAGCTGAAGATAAACTTTTCCCTTTCCCTTTCCTGCTTTTTCTTCTTGGTCGTTCACTTTGTGCATCCAATCTCATACCCGATCAGGACCTCCGTAGAGCTGCCCTCCCACCCCCGAGTGCCAGCAGCAGTGATCATAAACCTAGCCGAGGGGTCGATATACAGCTGGCTGATGACACCCGCCCTGGGCGGGCCGGGAATGATGAGAAAAGGGACGGAGCCGTGTTTGGACCCGGTGGTCGGGGCGCGGAGGTCGTACAGGCGCAGGATGTCGTGGGAGGCACAGACGAGGTGGCGGCCGTTGGGCATGGGACGGACGGCGCTGACAGCGCCAGAGCCGGCGGGGAATTTGAGGGAGCGCTCGGGCTGCCAGCCCGGATAGCCACCGCGGGCGTGGTGTATGCTGAACTCCTCGACAGTGCCGTTGCGGCGGCCCGCGTAGATCATGTTCCCATCCGGCGACCAGCACGCACCCATGCACCACGGCGGCACACCAGTCCTTGTGCCAATGCGTGCGACCGGCGTGACCATGCGCCGATCCCAGATACGGAGCGCGCCGTCGATAGAGGCGGCCATGAACGTGCTCTGGGCTGTCTGGCTGGGGTCGTTCTGTAGGGGTGGCGGTGGGTTGAAGACGAGGGTGGGCGAGGTCGGTTTGGTTGGTTTGATCTGGCTGCTGCGGCGGCGGCCCTTTGTCGCCTGCGGTGACTGCTGCTGCTGCTGCTGCTGCTGCTGTTGTGGAGCGGAATTTGTGTGCGTGCTGTCTGCTGTACTTGGCCGTCCGTTCGTGCCGCCAGCGGGTGGCTGTCCTGGCTGTGTCTGTTTTGTTGTGGTATTTGCGTTTGGCTGTGGCTGTACTGGAGCCGCAGCCTCGTCTGCGGGCGGCGCGTCTGTCATGGTCGTGTCAGCCGCGCCAGCCGCGCCAGCCGTTGCATCGCCCTGCTCTCCGTCCAGGGGCTCTAGCATGGCTTGCTGGAACTCGTTATCATCGTCACCACCGAACGCATTGCCTCCTCCTGGGCCCATCTGGCCATCACCAAATAGCGAACCTCCCGGGCTGCCGAACAGAGACTCGTGGTCCGAGCCTACGGTTCCTTCTCCGTCGCCTGTCCCGTCTGCTCCCGCTGCAGAATCCAGGCCATCGGCAGCCCCGTTCGTCCCATCGTCGAAGAACCCCTTGGTTTTGCTGTTGCCCCTCATGGAGTCACCCCACGAGGGCTCCTGGGCTGCCTCGGGAGGGATGGGCGCGCCCGACTGCGGTCGCAGCTCGATGGCCGAGATCTGGCCGCCACTCCCCTCAAAGCTGGACACGACGGTGCCCGTATTCAGGTCCCAGTCGTAGAGCCTCTTGTCCCAGCTACCGCTCAGCACGTGCGTCTCCTCGGGCGTGAGCTTCAGCACGCTCACAGCATTGGAGTGGCCAAGGTGGTCGCCATGCTTCGCCGGGATCACGTGTATGACCTTGCCCTCATCGTACCTCACGCTGTGTATGTTGATCCCGCCGCTCTCTAGCCCGGACAGACTCCATAGCGCGTCCCTGTGCACCGCGAGGCTGTACACGGGGCTGAGCGTCTTGTCCTCGTCATTGCCCGCGCTCCTCCCCTTCTCGGGCGGCGCCGGCTCGAAGTTTTCCCAGTAACTCATGAGTATGCCTGCCTTGACCACGCTGTCCACAAAAGGGTGGCGCTGGGCGACGGTCAGAAGCTGCTTCCCGTTGATGGTGCCGGGCCCGTCGTACTTGCGCACGTAGCCGTCGCTGCCGCCCGTCATCCAGTACCGCAGGTTGGGGGTGATGGCGATGGCGTTGATGGAGGTCGACTGGGGCGCGGCCATGGTAGGGACGATATCGTAGAGACGTGCCTTGAGGGCTTCGGGACGGACGCGCGGGTATAACGAATTCGTGACCGGGGACTGTCTACCATCAGAGTTGGAAGAAGGGCCGGCTTCCACACGTGTCGTGGGGTCGTCTGCTACTGCTCCTGCAGCAGCACCATCTGCTGCTCCTCCTTTGTCCTTGTCTTGCGCTCCATTGGCCTTTGCTTTCTGCCCTTCTCCGTCCTTGTTGGTCGCGCCACCCTCCTCGACGTCCATCTCGTCCGCATCTCCTGCAGCCATGGCTTCCTCGGGCTTCTTGTGCTCGTCTGAACTGGCGTTGAAAGCCGCAGTCGTTATCTAAAGTCTTTTATGGCCCGTGGGCCAGATCTTCGTGGTGTGGAGGAGGTTTTTGGAGCGGTGGACTGTCGTTCTGTAAGATGACTGAGGAGGGCGGACACACAGAGAGAGAGAGAGAGAGAGAAAAGTGTTGGATCATCAAAAAGGTGCTGCGTTTGGTAGTAGAACTCATAGGCGCAGGCCAAGCGCGACGCCACTGGAGTTTCTCGGCCCGCGCGCGCTCAGGGTTACAGGCCTTGAGGAGGCCCTCTTTAGGGCCCCATGGCGCACCTCCCCCGCCCCCCCAAACCCCACCAAGTCACCCCCCAGGGGCAGGGTAACCTTATCTAATCATCAGATCGTTGAAAGACGCCCTCTAGGTATAATAACGGACAAGCGGAATCACAGGTACGAGGACAGGTCAAATGATGGACTTTTCGTTTCTCGAGATGTTCAACGTTGTTATTCTCTATGTTTAAGTACCTGGGTTCAGCCCATCCATTTTTAGTGCTTCCTTCCTCACCAGTGAAGATGATAGTATTGAGGCCATGTCGTCGTTCCAAAAGTCTAAGATGTACAAGGTTCCCTTCAGGTAATGTAAGAGATGTGATGATAATCCCGTTTGTCTTTTCTAAGGTCTACTATGCAGATGATGAAGGGGCAGGCACACAGCCAAAAAGTACTTAATCGTGAGACAGGCCCTGCTGGTCCAGGAGGTCGAGAAAGTTCTGCAGCATCTGGCTGCCAGGGTCGACAGGCTTGCTGGAGTACTTGGTCGGTGAGCCCGTGGAGGGAATGGCAGGGTTGGGGCGTCGGCGGGTCAGGTACCCCTCGGGACGTGGAGCGCGACGAAAGCACTTGACTGGGCTGCGGGGCTCCTCTGCAACAGGAGACAGCGCCATCCGCCACTGAGGGGGGGAATCCTCGGTTGGGTCAGGCTTGCCGTCTGTAGGCTTGCCATCAGTCAGCCCGCCCTTGACATCTGTAAGGGTTACCTGTGGGATCCGGGCCACGTTGGCCGAGATCTCGCTGAGTGGTCCGGGCGCGGTGCCACCAAGATTGAGTCGGTTCGTAGAGCTTGTGAGGACAAGAACAGCCCCATCAGCTTCATGCGCTGGAGGCTGGTCGTTCTCCGAGTGCGTAATCACCAGAGGGGGTCGATGGTCCTACTCAACCCGCTCCGAGACGGCAGTACTGCGGTCGCGCCACAGTCCGTACTCCTCAGCACAGTTCTTCCACATCCGGATCGTGCCGTCCTCCGAGCCGGTCGCGTACAGCTTGCCGTCAGGCGAGAACTGGATGCACCAGATGGGGCCGTGGTGACCCTTCATGACGTCGACCTCGCGACCTTCCCAGTCGTAGACGCGAGCCCAGGTGCCGGGCTCCTCGCCGACGACGAACTTCTTGCCCTTCAGGTCAAGCGAGACACTGGCGACACCGTGCTTGAGGTTGAAGCTCTTGATCTCCTCGGGCTGGTCGGTGGTCGAGAAGAAGTAGACCGACTTGCCAGCGGCAACGCACAGGATGGGGCGACCCTCGCCGAGATCGGTAGGTTCAGCGAACTTGGGGGCGAGGAAGACCATCTCGCAGGACTTGATCTCCGAGTCAAAAGTCTGCTCCTTGAAGCAATCACGCTTGTCCACATTGTGCCAGCGTAGTGTCTTGCCAGCTGCCGTGACAATCGTGGCCTCGTTGCACCAGACGATAGACTTGATGGTGTCAGGGTGGACTGTGCCGACCTGGAAGGCCAGAGAAGGGGGAATGTGGAGGGCCCCGTTCTCTTCCGACGTGACATCCTCGCGGAATTGATAATCCTCCTTGTTCAGGCCCCAGATGCGTAGGATCTTCTCGTGGCCTCCAGTGGCGACAATATCCGAGTTGCTAACAGGGAACGCTACGGCGCGCGCAACGTGGTCGTGCTTGAGCACAAGGCGCATCTCACCGGTGTGAGCGTCCCAGATCTTGACGGAAAAGTCCGCTGAGGCGGACGCGGCAGTGCAGTTGTCGGGGCTGAGTTTGGCCTGCCAGGTGGCACCCTTGTGGCCGATGAAGGTACCGATCCAGTCGCCGTTACGACCGTCTCGCAGCATGGGATTGCCGTCTGTATTGCAGGGCCAAGCGTTAGGGTCTGCGGTCCAGCGTGATGATCCCGACGGTGGCATTTCTAGAAGTACATACCTTTGCAAGCGGAGATCATGAAGTACTCTCCGCCGCGCTCGTAGCTGGAGAAACTCAGGTGGGGAACGGGTCGAGAGTGACCGTGACAGGTCAGGGGCAGATACTGGCGAGGCTCGCCATCGGGTTTACCGTCAGAAGCCATGTCGAATAATGGTGCTGAGGCAGTGTGAAACGGAGGGGTAAGCGTAGACACGGAACGATTCGTTCGAGAGTGGACGTGGACGTAGACGGGCTGTGAAGGCTCTAGAAGCTCGGGGTATTACTGAGAGAAGAAATTGTCCGGCAGAGGGACCAAAATGCGGTGTATGATTGAAGACGATGGATGGTCCGCGCGGGAGAAGCAGTAGACCTTGTGTATGTGTGTGCGTGTGTTCCGTGTACGAGGTGGCTTGAGATGATCAACGAATGTCAAAGGAGCCGCCAGACGGGACAAGAGGCGAGCAATTGCAACGGGGGAGAGGGGCAACAACAAAAAAAATAAGAAGAGCCAAGAAGGACTGGCAGGAGAATATGCGGTGTCGTTCTCTTTGATCGTGAGTCGTAGCAGTCGTCAAGAAACGGACAGGTGTACGTGTATGATTATGATTGTGTCCTCAATAACAAACAGAAGAAGAGAAAAGATCAAGTCTGTCGGGGAGAAGAAGGAGGGAGAAAGGATTGTTTGTTATTGACAGGAGGACAATGCAGGCACGATGTTGCGGGTGAGGAAGTGACAGCTCTGGTGTTGTCGACCCAAGATCTTTGGCGGAAAGAGGGTCCCTGAACCAGCCCTTGCCTCGGCGGGGAGCCCTTTCCAAGATAAGATAAGCCCCTCCACCTTCCAGCCCTGTTGACCCTAACCCCTCACCCAGCAGACAGGGGTGCAATTAGTATCGTTGGGGCCCCCCGCGATGACCTCAGCAGGAACCATTTGCCTTTGTTGTACCATCGTGTAAAGCTGGCAAGCTAGGGAACAGCTAGAGCTGCTCTTCCAATCATTTTGTGCCTGTTTTGTCTGGATATCCACTGCAGAAGAGCTATCAGTCCCTTTGACGTGTTCAGCATTTCTACTCTCAGAGCCAGACTGTGGTCTTGCTGCTCCTCCTCCAACACCAACGCGCAGCGCGCCCCGTGTCACACAACAACCCAACAAACGCCATCCTCCCTCCCCTCCTCGCCTCGTTTCCACACCAGCCAACAACTGTCATTCTTCAAGGAGGTGCTATCACTGCAGCTCACAGTTGTGTTTGTTATTGCACCACTGCACATCAGATTGCAACACCTCCGCCATCAACCTGCAGTACTGGACACAAAGGATACTGCACAGTCTTCGCCTGCGCCATGGAGTTCAAGCTGTCTGCTGAGCTGGTGGGCCACAATTCTGATGTGAGTCACCCCCTTCCTTTACTGAACATCATAAGGTTTCAAGGCCAGTCTCGCTGACCTTTCCTTACTCTCTCCTTGCTGTTGATCTAGGTCCGTGGTGTCGTCTTTCCATCCCCAAACACCGTCATTTCTGTCTCCCGTGACCGCACTGTCCGAGTCTGGCGACGCAAGGAATCCCGACCTCCTACCTTCAAGGGCTCAGTCCTGACCGAGGGCCAAGACTTTATCAATGCTGTCGCCTACTTCTTTCCCGATGACACATATCCAGATGGTCTGGTTGTAGCTGGCGGCAAGGATACCCTGATCGAAGTCAGGAAGCCAGGAGCCGAACCTGGACCTAATCATGCAGAGTTCCTTTTGGTCGGTCATGACCACAACGTCTGCGCCCTCGATATCTCCCCTGAGGCCACATACATCGTCTCGGGAAGCTGGGACAAGCAGGCCATCGTCTGGTTCAAGAACAAATGGGAGCCTGACAAGTACCTGGTTGGACACGACGCAAGTGTGTGGGGGGTGTTGGCTCTGACCGAGGAAACTGTCGTGACGGGCTCTGCCGACGAGAAGATCAACATTTACGACATCAACTCGAGCCCTGACCGCTACATACAGCCCACGTCCACCATATACACCACAAGTGTCGTGCGCGCCATTGCCAAGGTTGACAAGGGCCATATAAGCCGCGCAGAAATTGCCAGTGCACACAGCGACGGTGTGATCCGGTTATGGAGGCTCAACGGCGAGTCTATGGGCGAGTTGCACGGTCACGAATCCTTTGTCTACAGTCTCGCCTCGCTGCCTACCGGCGAGCTGGTCAGCTCGGGCGAGGACCGGACCATCAGGATCTGGCGGGATTTCCACTGTGTCCAGACCATTACCCTCCCGGCCATCTCCGTATGGGCTGTGGCCGTGTGCGAGAGCACGGGCGACATCGTTGCGGGATCCAGCGATGGCGTGGCCCGCGTGTTCACGAGAATCGAGGCCGATATGGCGAGTGCCGAGTCTTTGGCTGCCTTCGATGAGTCCGTCAAAGCCTCGTCCATTCCGCAACAGCAGGTGGAGGGTCTCAACAAGGAGAAGCTGCCTGGTGTCGACTTTCTCAAGACTAAGTCGGGCACTAAGGAGGGCCAAGTACAGATGATCCTCGAAGACAATGGCGCTGTCACGGCGCACCAGTGGTCCATGGGTGAGTAGATCCGACCTCAGTGAACGTATGGTGACCCCTTTTTCCCTCCTTCTTTTTTTCTGACCCGTGTATTACAGCCCAGCAGCAATGGATCTGTGTTGGAACCGTGGTCGATGCCGTTGGAAGCAGCGGGAAGAAGCAGGAATACAATGGCCAGTCCTACGACTACGTCTTTGATGTCGATATTCAGGAAGGCGCACCGACCCTGAAACTCCCATACAACCTGTCTCAGAACCCATACGATGTGGCTACCAAGTTTGTTGGCGACAATGAACTTCCAATATCGTATCTCGACTCAGTCGCCAACTTCATTATTGAAAACACACAGGGTGCCACCGTGGGCCAGGACTCTGGCCCAGCACCTGGTGATTTCGGAACCGGTCGATACCAGCCAGGCGACGAAGCCAAGGCTCAGCAGTCACCTAGCCCGAAGATTCTTCCCCAGGAGAACTACCTCACGCTGACTGGTGTCAAGATCGAGCCCCTTGTCAAGAAGATCCTGTTGACAAGCGCGACTATGATCTCATCGGGGCGCAAGGACTTCGCGTTGAACCCAGCAGAGGAAGACACCTTGAAGCGGCTGGCGCAGAAGATCAACAAAGCCGCCGGCACCGTGCCGGCGACTCTCCCAGCTGTGGGCGCTCCAATACCCACGGAGAACTGGGAAGCCAACCAGCACGAAATCTCCCTGGTGTTCAAGATGGTCCACGATTGGCCCTACAACGACCGGACGCCAGGCCTGGACCTCCTCCGCTGCCTTGTCACGTCATCGTCGACTGGGAGCTTCGCTGCTGTGACCGGCAAGAGCATCATCGATGTCGCCTTCCAATCCGCATTCCACCCCAGCGACGGAGTCGCTATCAACAAACACTGCGTCATGATGGCATTCCGCCTCGTCGCCAACCTCTTCACGTCGGATGACGGTCGAAAGATTGCCTATACACAGGCTGCGACCGTTGTCGATTACATGCAGAGCCTGGTCGGCCTCACCAATACCGCTTTCGAGGGACCGGTCGGATTCCCTGACAACCGCAACGTCATGATAGCCGTCACCACCTCCGCCGTCAACTACGCCGTGCTTGGCTACATGGTGTCCAGGAAGAAGGTTACAATTTCCGGTGACGTCAAGGTCACGCCTGACGTGTTCGGCTCTTTGGCCAAGGTGATGTGTAAAATTATCGACGGGCAGGATGATGCCGAGGTGACCTACCGCGCTCTCGCAGCGCTCGGAACGCTGGCGGCTGCCGGAATCGGAGACGTCATGAAGAGTTTCTCGGCAGACAATGTCGTCCGCCGCGCGATCAAGCCGGAGAAGAACCCTGAAGAGCGCATCAAAGCCATCGCCAACGAGTGCTTGGTGTTGTTGTGATTGACCTCTGGACTATTCTGCTGGCATTCAGGCTGTTTGTGACAGGTGACCTTGGTGTCCTTATCATGAGCTTTCATGCTCCAGACTGTCTCCCTGAAGTGGGTGGCGGTAAATGCAGAGGGGGTTCGCAGTCGTCGACAGTGACCTATGAATACTGGATATCATGGACAGGGGAGGGAAGACTTCTGATGTGGTAATCTGGGAAGGGGAAGAATGGGCACAGGCATTGTGAACTCTTGGCTGCAAAAGGTGTGGTTGTGAACAAGCTTTATGTGAACCGATATATCTTCTTGTCTCGGGTGTGTTCTCCAGGCAGACAGCCATAGACAAGTAAACGAAACAACCCAAAAAAAGCAGACAGACAGAATACATAACCTGTGCCCCCCCCCCCCCCCGGCTCTTTCCCCCCAAATCACCCATGTTATGCAGTCCAGAATAGCTAAATGAATGAATGTATGAGAAGGATCATTCATGTTCAATCTATCCTAACTGTTTGCGGAAAATGATCCCCAAAGCCATCGTCACAGTACCTGATGTATCTACATTTCAGTTGTCTCTCCATAGCATGGCCTCTGGCAAAGAAAAAGACTGAAGATGGAGGGAAAAGGAAAGGGGAGAGAAAACAAAAATGAAAACATAAAAATTAGATTCGCCGAGATATCATGGTCCAGTCGAAACGCCGTTTGCCCAACCCCCCCCCCCCCCAAAAAAAATAATAATAATTGAGTAATCCTTCCCTCTTGTGCCATTCGTCATAATTTATATATATATATATATATACGTCCCATTTCCATTCCCCCCACCACGGTCTTTGATGACCTTTTTTCCCATGAACCCCTCCTTTTTTAGAATACCAACCACGTAGCCCCCAGAACTACAGGCGCCAGCCCGATATAGTTCCACACGGACCTGACGCCGTTGTGCCTACCAAAGTACCAAAAGAGGGTCTCGCCGGCGTCCGAGGTGACGTTGGGGTTGGCGTTGGACTCGCGGGTGACGACGGTGTAGACGTCAGCGAAGCCCATGTCGTTGCTGTTGAAGCAGTTGGAGCCATTGACTTCAGGGATGCGGGCGTCGCCGGGTTCGGCAAAGGTGATGTCGACACACTATAAAAGGATGCGTGGTAGAAAACGTCAGTCAGCCTGTTCATCTGTCCTTGAGGGAGGAGGGGGGTAGGGTAGAATAACTGTGTCGAAAAGAAAGGGGGGAAGAAAGAGGTAAGAAGAGAAGGACGTACCGAGAAGAGAGCAGCGCCATGCTTTGCAATCTCCACAACCTGGATCGTCGCATTATCTCCGGCCTTCACGGTCGTGTTGGCGGGAAGCGGCACCTGAGGCAGACAGATGGTGCCGGGGTACGGGTTTGCGGAGGGTCCGATGATCTGGAAGGGAGACACCATCGGGAAACTCATGTTGGGCGGCCCACCGTCGGGGCCATCGGTACCGAAGCCCAGGTTGATGTACATGAAGGCCGTCTGGTGGCCTTGGAACCAGCCTGGTTGCAGGGCTACGGCTCCGCCTTCAGTGGACCAGTAGGTCCTGTTTGTGGTTGTTGGGTGGCCGCCACCTTGATTGAGTTTATTATTGTCAGTTTAGCCTCTTAATGGAGAGAAATAGAGAGGGAGAGGCACGAATAAGGAGGGCTGAGGATATGATGTGGTGGTGGTGGTAGTAGTAGCAGTGGTGCTAGGTTGGCAGTGCTTCGAGGCCCAATGAAAGTCGGGGTAGACTGTCTGCAGTCTGCCGTTTGTAGCGAGAGCTAAGCAAAGAGCTGGCGTAAGAAGCAGTAGAAAAAAAAGACTCACATGGATACATCCATTGCATGCCATAAGGGAAGGTATCGTTGGTGATGAGGTTGTCGCCTCTCCACCCTGGATATGTGATGACGGTGTGTGCAGAAGTTAATGTTGCTGCTGCGCTGAGCAGCGCAAGTATTGGTGATGATGATGAAAGCATGGTGATAAAGTGTGCGAGGTGTTCGTATAAGCAAAAGGCGCGAGAGCCAATCGTCAGGTGTTATTGTCCTCGATAGAGAGAGGAGAGAGAGAGCGCGAGAGAGCCTGCTGTAAAGATCTCGTGCTCTCAGGCTGTGCCTTGGTAGTTATGCGGTAACGAGGCTATGGATGATGGGCGGTGTCGCTGCAAGAGTCCGCGAGACTATTCGGCGTCGGGTAGCCGAAGGGTACTACCGTTTGGATGGAGTCGTTTATGATTATGTGACCTTTGGAGGTTGTACAAGATTTCGGAAAACGGAAAGTCAGGATTGCCAAAATGCAAGGCAAGGAAAAAGAAAAAGAAGAGAAAAAAAGGACGGGCGACGGTCTAGATAATATGAGAAAAGAGAGAACCCAGTGCAGTTGATCACCCACACCCACCTTGACCTACCTATTACTTGTGCATGTCCATTTTCTGCCGTGATTCCGTGGGTCCGGAACATGGGGGGGGGGCCAAGGCGAGGGTGATGAACAAACCACCCTATGGCATGCGTCGAATGGAGAGAGAGGGCAACGCGCCATTGCAAAGTGTGCTAGGTGAGATGTGGTAGTAGCATGCTGCAGCATCTGGAGCGGAGGGGGGGGGGGGAGAGGAGGGGGAGACGAGGGAAAATAAAGGGGAGGGGGCAGGGCCCGAGACAGACTCTAG
>JACWST010000438.1:0-13570 GCA_014850475.1 Cryphonectria naterciae | reverse complement strand
TAAAAAAAAAAAAAAAAAAAAAAAAAAAAAAAACAAAACAAAAAAAAAAAAAAAGAAAAAGAAAAGAAAAGAAAAGAAAAGATGTTGACACATGTGTCTCCCTCTCCTTTGCAGTGACGGGCAGACCATCTACTATCCAACCTCGCCCTCTAGCGATGGCTCAGCCTTGGCTGTGGACTGTGCCATCCCGCTAGGGGCGCCGGGAAGTACCACAACGATTACTGTTCCTCTCACTGACGGAGGTCGCATCTGGTTCTCCAGAGATGCGACCTTGACCTTTCTGCTGAATGAAGGGCCCGCGCTGGTCGAGCCGTCGCCCACCAACACCGCGGACCCGAATTACAATGTCTACTGGGACTTTTGTGAGTTCACCTTCAACACGTCCCAGCTGTACGTCAACATTACCTGTGTGGACTTTGTGTGCCTGCCCATCGGGCTCTCGCTGGAGAACACATCCGGGACCGTCACCACGGTCGAGGGCCTGCCCGCGGATGGTCTCGACACCGTCTGCAGCGCGCTCACGGCCCAGACGGCCAGCGACGGCCAGGGCTGGAGCGACCTGATCGTCACGCTGAACGGCGCCAACCTGCGCGCCCTGTCGCCCAACAACGGCATCGTCATGAACAGCTCCCTCTTTGAGGGCTACTACGAGCCCTACGTGGCCGAGGTCTGGGACAAGTACAGCAACGGGGCCGTCCTGACCATCGACACCCAGACCTCGACGTACGGGTCCCTGAACGGCACGGTCGAGGACGACGCGCTCACCTTCAGCGGGGTCGGCAGCTTCTCGCAGCCCTCGACGGCCGACATCTTCTCCAACTCGAGCGGCCCGTTTGCCCAGAGCGGCGCCGAGCTCGAGGCCATCACCCCGCGCCTGGCGGCGGCCTTTATCCGCTCCACCCTGCTGATCGATGCGGTCCAGCCTGATGACGAGGTGGTGAGCTCGTACTATACTAACACCATCACTGACCACTATGCGCGCATCTGCCACGCCACCGAGCTTGACGGCAAGGGCTATGCCTTCCCATAGTAAGCCCCCTCTCTCTATCTCTTTTTCCTATAAAGGTAGAGGGGCTCAATGCTAACCCGACGTAACAGTGACGATGTCACTCCCACTGGTGGTGCGGACCAGTCCGGCTACCTGAGCGACCCCAGCCCCTCCGTCCTCACGGTCACCGTCGGCGGCCCTAGCACGACGTCCAAGACGGTCAAGCTCCGAGACATGGCCACGCGCGTGGCCCAGCGGCCCGGCGGCCGTCGGCAGGGACAGCAGCACCAGCGGGTCCGCAGGGACTCGGGGTGGGCGTCTGCCGAAGACGAGAAGAAGATGCTCGCAGGCGCGAGCGACAGAGATGACGACGACAACAGTCGTACTGAAGATGAAGAAGAAGGGTACAACTCGGCAGACGCGGACCTCGAGAAGGGCATCCCGGGCCGAGGTAAGCAAGATGCACTTCTCAAAAGGGGCGTCGTCGGCGGCGGCGGAGGAGGGGAGGAGGGCCGAGACGCACGGGATGTTGTTGTGGTAAAAGGAGCTCTGTCCTCATCATCGTCGTTCCTGACCAGGTCTCTGACCTCGCTCGTGCCCGCCCGCTGGGGCGAGGGGGTCACCTCGCTGCTCGAGCGCCTCGAGGCGTCGCCCGCCTACGCCCGGACGCGGCCGCTCGTCGAGCTCGTCGTCCGGCTCGTCACCTTGTTCCTGAGCATGTCCGTCCGCGCACTCGTTTCGCGCGTCACCATGGCCCTGTTTCTTGTCTTGTTTTATCTCGTCGTGCCTATGCTCTCGAGGAGCCACGCTGGGGAGGGTGCGGCGCCGCTGGCTCATGCTGCCCTCGGGGTTGGTCCCGTCAATATCACCGAGGTGATCACGTCGCAACCATGATGCGCTTTGGTGTGTTTAAAAAAAGGCGGGAACCGTCCATTCATTCTTTGTTTGTGTGTATATATATATATATATATGTGCTTGTTTTTTTGTTTTCTTCTTCTGGATTTTGGACGGACATTTGCCTGGATGCTCTTGTTTTTTCTTTCTCTTGCTTCTTCTTCTTCTTCTTCCTCTTCTTCGTTCCTGTCTTCCAGGAGGAGGGCCTCGTGTCTATAACTGTGTGGTTACATAACTTGGGTTTGCTTCTGGGAAGGCTGGATTCTTGTCACTCGCTCCAAACTTCTTTGGTCTTTTTGGCCTTGTTGCTTCTGCTTCTTGTTGTATGTATTACTTATGTACCCAGCAGACACACTCGCTTTTGTGATGCCTGTTATTCTGGCACAATGCACATATCATGGCAAATCAGTACTATCTTTGGTGATGTCGTCTCATATGCTTCGCGGAACAAGACATTGATTTGCCCTTCGGAGGACGGTCGAGGTCTGTTGGATGCAAGAAAGAGTAAAGTCAGTCCCTGGATCAACCCTGCTCTGTTTGGACGAATGGCATTACACGGATTTCTGTAGGACAAGTGGGGGTCCGAATCTGGAATGGTTCCTTTTGAAGGGTTAAAGGGTCTGCTGTTAATAAATGTGGTGTAACTATTGGTCTTCATGTATCTATCTCACTTCACTTTGCGTGTTGGATGGATTACGGGAAGAAAAGAGAGAAGAAAACAAGGAAAAAGAAAGAAAGGGAAGACCTGGGGACTGGAACCCGCCAAACAATGTGAAGAAGTCCCCCCCTTCTCTCTAGTCTTCTTCATGTAACGTCTCATCATGCGGGAAATTCGCGCATCAAAAACATTTGACATAGATGAAAACATTCTGAGCGCTTTTTGGTGTATCGGGTAAGGAGTTACAAGAGTATTCCTAGCTCGACGTTGCAGAGCCACGCCTCCTCCCCTTTTCTTTTTTTTTATTAAAAAAAAAAACAAAACAAAAAACAATGCTTGAAGCCCTAACCTGGGCTCCACAGGTTTTGCACGATATTTTAGTTTCATCATGCGAACGTGCATGTGCTATGCATGCTACATACAATACAGTAAGGGTTTTCAGGGTCGTTCTTTGAGATCACGGGTGTATCCGTTAGCTTAGGACAGGGGGTGTGTTTGTTCTTGACTGTTCTTGTTTTCAAGATTACCATGAATTCATATGAGGTAATAAGTGTAACGGCCGCATAATTGTACGTGTGTGTGTGTGTGTGTGTGTGAGAGAGAGAGAGAGAGAGAGAGAGAGAGAAGAAGAAGAAGAAGAATGTGACGAGTACTTAGTTCAAGGTGTTCAGTATTGTGCTAGCCATGTATTTGCTGTCCTTTGCAGACCCGTCTCCATGAGTGATTTACTGGAGTTCACTATAGGCTACAGCCCAAGTACAACCTGGATGCTTTATTCAGTCGAGAGAGAGAGAGGGAGAGGGAGAGAGGCCTCCAGCCTGAACCTTAAGGTGTGGAGCGATGGATCACTTCCAAAAGAAACAAGGTCAATTATGAATATAGTCGTGCCAGGATCGCCACGTGCCTCCTGCTCGCTATCTTGTACGATACAAGTATCATATTACTGCATCGTAATGCCAACGACATTGTTCGTGCCCCTCGGGGGGCCGTCAATTTCTCCGGAGTATGAGGAGGGGTTCGTTATTGACACTCCACACTCGGATTCCCCAATTCGTATGCGTCTGCCGTTCAGAGCCAAAGAAAAAAAAAAATGACCCATGCTTGTATTTCTTTTCGGTATGCGACATTTATTTAGAGAGAAAGAGAGAGGAAAATAAGGTGAATTTGACAGCCAAGGGCGACAGTTCACCTTATCGGAGTGGATGAAGTTGGTCTCCCCCTAAGCCGGACAGGCTAGCCAAGACGAGTTGGCCTGCAAAACACAGCCATCCTCTCAAGGTTCCAACTAGTCTGCTTCTTGCGATTTCCCTTGGTTTTTTCTTTTCTTCTTCTCTTGTTCTTGTATGCGGCATTTCTCAACGGTGTTATGTTGGAAAGAGGACGCGCCTGTGGAGGGGGAAAACTTGGATTTGGGCCATGGTCGTGATCCATCGCTCCCCTTTCCCAGGAGGCCACGCACATGCACGTAATTAGTACTATGAGCGATTTATTCTGGACAAGACGCGCAAACCCCAGGCAAGCAGTAATTAGTTGGTTCTCTTGGCCACGGCTGGTTGTTGACCTTGTCATCGTTCTTGTTTCTTCTTTAGACCCTAGGGCTGAGGTAATACTTCACAAGGCCTCCCAGGACCTCGATGATACTTTGAGCTGGCCACAGATGGATGTGTTTAGGGAGGAGGGTGTTACTGCGAACGTGGACTATCGAATGCTGAGACTGACGCTGAGTATTATTCAGAGACGCATTATCTTCTCTCTGGAGAAGGGCAATAAATAAATCAAGGTATCGAAATACTATACTAGTATGAGCATAGAGAGATCCTAGGTCGGGCCACAACTTGTCTGTTCCCCCCTTGCCTTGACCTGTAGCCGCATTCAGTATTCCGGCATGACTCCATCTCGTGGCTACCAAGCAGTGGCTCACTATGGCTTGGTGCTTCTTCTTCTTTAAGCTATAGCTGGCGGAGATCAGCAGTGGCTCAAACGTGACTAGTGACCCTTACTGAGGGAGTAACTTACCAATAAAGAGGTTCATGGAGCTCCCATTGTTTTGTCCGTCGTTGAATCTCACTTACACCGCTTTCTCGCCTGCTCGTCTCCTTTTACCTCTTTTCGTTCCCTTCCAGCCCGCTTGTTCTCTCTCTCTCTCTCTCTCTCCTTACCTCCTTTTCTTGGCTCTGTTGTGTGCTCTAGCACCTACATTGCTTCACAATGGCTGTATCCGATGGCCTCCAAGACCCCTCGTATCACATCCAAATCCAAGAACCTACCCAGCCAAATCAGCAGCGAGAGGACATTTCTACCGAGAAGCTGTCCGAGAAAGCAATCTCGATCCATTCCGCCAGGACTCACAATCCCATCATTGGAGACGAGGAGAATGCACGTCAGATTGCTGACGACGATTTGCACAAGCCTCAGAAGCAGGTAAGAATCAATACAAAAACCCCTTCCTTGAGGTTTTCAAATTAGGCGATTAGGAATGCTAAACTCTACATCAGAAATATAGCGGTTTCGTTCTATTGTGGCTCAGCTGGCAAGGTAAGTAGCAAGAAGACTATACGAAATCTTCTCTGTGTCAAAGTAACAACAAGACTGATGCCTCTGTAATTCATATAGCAACTGGTGTCATCTATGGTGATATTGGCACGAGTCCTCTCTATGTCTACGTACGTCCATGTCTCTTTTGTGTTCATCTATGAATACATCAAACAATACTTGAGTATATTGATACAATCTTACTAACGTCCTGCTGTCTGCAATGGCTTCCAGTCCTCGACCTTTACTAGTCAACCAACATGGGACAACCTCGTCGGCGCCTTATCCATCATCATCTGGTCGCTTACCCTGATCGTCACCATCAAATACACCTTTATCGTCTTGAGCGCCGACGATGATGGACAGGGCGGTACATTTGCCCTATATAGTCTGCTCTCGCGGTTCATCGACATCGCCCACCGCGATCCTTATGAGAAGGGGGTGCGCATGCAGCGCTACAGGACGGGTGAGCTGCGACCCGACGCCCGGTCTGTCCGTCGGTTCGTCGAGAACAGCCCTGTGACCAAAGCCATCTTGAAAGTGGTCGGCGTGCTCGTGAGTGATGATCTTGGGAACCAAACAAGACAAGGAAAAGGAAGAGAGTGCTGACGAGGAAAACACACACACACACACACACACACAACACAGGGTGTGTCCATGATCATGGCCGATGGCGTCCTCACGCCAGCCCAGTCCGTCCTCGGCGCGATACAAGGCATTCGGGTGGTGAACCCCAGCCTCGGGACACCAGTCATCATCGGCGTGTCCTGCGCCATCCTCGTCCTCCTCTTCGCAATCCAGCCCCTTGGGACCGCGAAACTCGGCACGGCGTTCGCCCCCATCGTCGTGATCTGGCTTTTCTTCAATCTCGTCTCGGGCCTCTACAACCTCGCCACATACGACTACACGGTGCTCAAGGCCTTTAGTCCGTACTTTGCCTTTACGTATCTCATCCGGAACGGCGAAGAGGGATGGAGGTCGCTGGGCGGCATGTTGCTGGCCTTTACCGGCGTCGAGGCCCTCTTTGCAGACCTCGGCGCATTTGGCAAACGCGCCATCCAGATTTCCTGGCTAGGCATCGCTTATCCTTGCCTTCTCTTTGCATATATCGGACAAGTAAGTCACACAAAAGGGTTTCTTTTGTTTTCTTCCCCAACTGGCAGTGGTTTCTAGGGGGAGGGGTGCTAATCAAACAACCCCCTTTCTTTTCTTTTTGCCAGGCTGCCTACATCTCCCAGGATGCCTCGGGAACTGCGTGGGCCAACCCGTTCTTTTCCACCGTCCCTCCCGGAACCCTGATCTTCTCCCTCATCCTGGCCGTCCTGGCCGCCATCGTTGCCTCGCAGGCCCTCATCACCTCGACCTTTCAGCTCCTGTCCCAGGTCATGAGGATGTCGTATTTCCCCCACATCAAGGTCGTCCACACGAGCCGCAAGTTCCACGACCACATCTACCTGCCCCTGGCGAACTGGCTCCTGATGATCGGCACCGTCATCGTCACGGCGGTCTACAACAACACCACATCTCTCGGAAACGCCTACGGAGTCTGCGTCATCATCGTCACGTTTATCACCACGTGCATGGTGGCGCTGGTAGCCATCGTCGTCTGGAGGCTGCCGCTGCTCATGGTCCTGCCCGTCTGGCTCCTCTTCGCCTGCCTAGACGGCACCTACCTCAGCGCAGTCCTGACCAAGGTGCCCGACGGAGCGTGGTTCACCATCCTCCTATCCGCCATCCTCTGCTCCGTTTTCATCCTCTGGCGCTTCGGCAAGGAGGCCCAGTGGGCCGCAGAGCACCTCGACCGCCTACCCGCATCAGCACTGCTGGTCAGGGCCGATGGTTCACCAGGCCAGGGCGGCCTGCCACCCCCCTCCTCCGCCTCGAACCGCGAGACCCGCCTGACCCAGTCCTTTGGCGGGACGCCCGTGTCGATCGTGCCGGGCCTGGGCATCTTCTTCGACAAGAACGGCGACATGGACGTGCTCCCGCCGTCCTTCACCCACTTCGTGCGCAAGTTCGCCGCCCGCCCTTCTGTCACCGTCTTCTTCCACATGCGGCCCCTGCCCGTGCCCACCGTCCCCTGCGCGGAGAGGTACGTCGTCGTGCGCACGCCTGGGGTCGACAGCGCCTACAGCGTGGTCATGCGGCATGGGTACATGGACGACGTGCTCAAGCCTGGCATGGCGAGGGACCTCGTGGCGCAGATCGAGCTGTCCCTGACGAGGGGAGGTGCTGCCCACGGTGGCGGCGGCAGCAGCAGCAGTAATGCTGTTGGCCAGCTGGAGGAGCTGAAGGCGGCTCATGAGGCACAGGTTGTGTATGTGCTCGGCAAGGAGACGATGCGAATCAAGCAGGAGCATGGGTATCAGCCTGCCGGGCTGGTCAGGAGGGCGCTGCTGTGGCTGTTCCTGTGGATTCGGGAGAACTCACGGACGAAACTGGCGGATCTGGATATTGATGTCGACAAGGTGATCGAGGTTGGGTTTTTGAAGGAGATTTGAAGTTGTCTTTGGTGATAGATGATGGCTTGTTTTCTCAGAGAAGGGGACTCATGCTGCTGGCCCATCCGACCAGAACAAGCCAGGGCAGGACCTGTCTGCAGGTCTGCTACTATGTACCAGCAGGTGAAAGACCAATGACATTGTGATGAGCAGTGCATGGCTGGTGTTGTCTGCTCACTGTTGTAAAGGTGCAGAGGTCGTCTTCTGTGCAAGCAAGGTCTGTTGTACATAGTACATTCAATACTGTACTGTACTGTCCTGTCCTGTCATAGTAAAAAAGTTGCAGGGATGTAGCTCTGTACCGCATATGTATGTACAGGGGCTAGCATCTGTTCTCCACTCTTCACACTATGCCATAAAAGAATTAGTGCTGGGATTGAGCTGCAACAAGGTAGACCCTTGCTTCCAAAGAAGAAGAAAAAAGAATAAAAAAATTAAATAAAAATCAAAGATCTTGCTGCATGATTTTGGAGCAAGACCTTTCTCT
The DNA here is from genome assembly GCA_014850475.1 of Cryphonectria naterciae. NCBI lineage: Eukaryota > Fungi > Ascomycota > Sordariomycetes > Diaporthales > Cryphonectriaceae > Cryphonectria > Cryphonectria naterciae. Next base: position 5,510 of record JACWST010000438.1, on the reverse strand, counting down.
ATCCTACCATGGTATGGTGGTACCCAGATGGATACACCTTGACAGCTTGACAGGGGTCAAAGATCATCAGCAAACACTAGAAAGTACTAATTCAGTTGACCTGTCACCTTCCATCTGCTGCAGTGGTCTTCACTGGAGGTTCTCGACCAACCACCACTGTTGCGAGAAATGTCGCTCTACCACGAGACTGCATCGGTTCTCGATGGCGACGCAGCTGCTGGTGGAAATCTGCGCTCTCGCGTCTTCAACAGCAGAGATCTAAAGTCGCCCCGAGGCCAGGTATATGCTCTGGCTGTGGAGTCGTGCAAGTGGTCATCGATCCTGTCCGAGGTCATTGATCACTCGCAGCTGCTTCAACACGAGAGAAAGGCAAGCCCACCAGCCCCCTTCCTCCCCCTTCTCCTCCTTCTGCAGTACTCAAGACTGACTATACCTCCTCCTCTAGCTCACGCCTGTTCTCTCGCTGCTGCTGGTGCATGATTTTCTGCTGGCCAAAGGCGGCATCGCCCTGCCTGCGTCGCACGGTCTGCGGACCACAATTGAACGCCACAGGTCTCGCCTGACAGCAGAGTTCAGCCGTGCCAGGATACGCAGGAAATGCTCTTCCGTGGAGGCCCTGACCGAACATGTCGAGGCGTCTCTGCACTCGAGGGGCCAGCACCCTCGGTGGGTCCGGATCAACACCTTGAAGTCCACCTTGGATGGTCAGCTGGCCACCACCTTCAAGGCCTACCAGAGGACAGACTCGATCCCCAGGGTTCTGGAGGGGACGGGCAAGCTCATCTACGTCGACGAGCATATCCCAGATCTCGTGGCTGTTCACCCTCGGTTCGACTTTATCAAATGCCAGGCCTACAAAACAGGCGCCATCATACTTCAGGACAAGGCCTCTTGTTTTCCAGCCTACCTGCTCGATCCGCAACCCGAGGATGGTAGCGTCATTGATGGCTGTGCCGCGCCGGGCAACAAGACGACGCACCTGGCGGCAATCATCAGATCACGCGGCCACGAGGCAGGGCCTGACACCAGCATCTATGCCTTCGAAAAGGACGCAAAACGCGCCAAGACTCTCGAAATGATGGTCAAGACGGCCGGTTCAGACGAGTCTACGCAGATATACCAGGGGCAGGACTTCCTCAAAGTCCATCCCTCAGATGAGAAGTACCGCAAGGTCGGAGCAATCCTCCTAGATCCAAGCTGTTCCGGGAGTGGTATTGTCGGCCGCGATGACATGCCTGATCTGCATCTTCCGACGGCAGCAGCAGCAGCAGCAGCAGCAGCAGCAGCAGCAGCAGCAGCAGCAGCAAAAGGGCAGGGCAGAGCATCGAAGAGTGCTGCCGCCGGCCCGGCGTCCAAGAAGCGGAAACGGCAGGGCGAGGACGATAATCTCGAATCCGAAAAAGTCTTGATCGACGACGATGGGAATACGACTGTGGCAGCCTCGGAAAAGGACCTCCAGGCACGGCTGAAGGCGCTGGCAGACTTCCAGCTCACCATACTTCTGCACGCCTTCAGCTTTCCGGCTGCGCGAAAAATCACATATTCAACCTGCTCCGTGCATGCAGAGGAGAACGAGCATGTGGTCCTGAAGGCCTTGCAATCAGATATGGCACGGCAGCGCGGATGGCGTGTGCTGCCTCGGGAATCGCAGGTGAGCGGGATGCAAGCATGGCCGGTTCGCGGTCAGGCCGACGCCTGTGATGGGAACAACGAGGTCGCCGAAGCCTGCATTCGCACCTACAAGGACGACGGCCGTGGCGTCATGGGTTTCTTCGTGGCTGCTTTCATACGCGACGGCAGTAGTGACGATGAGACGTTCATACCAGCCGCGGAAGCCCAGAGACCCGAGCATGTGCCAAAGCCTTCGAGGAGGTCCAAGAAAGCATCACGGAGAGGAGGAGGAGGCGATCTGTCCGTCGACCCGCCGTTGCTTGACGTGGCTGCGTCGGGTATCGATGAGCATGAAGTGGAGGCAGCGGACTTACGCGGTGAAAGTGACTGGGATGGCTTTGACGACTGAAATGTGGGGAGGACCACAGCCTTCAAGCTACCTGTGCAGGACTGACGACGCGAAGGGGATTGGCGCAGGGGTCGAAGGAGGCGACTGATCCTCGGGCCTCACTCCGCGTCCGAATCCCGGCTCCGACTCCAAATACACCTCGATGGCCTCAAAGGATGAGGATGGAGGGGTTCTTCAAACTGTTCTTCCGAGACAACTTGCTCGATTCAGTCAAGGACGAGTCTCTGCAACATCCCAGCTTGTTGCGCGAGTGTGTACGAAAAAGAGTCAAGTCAGACAGAGTCTTGAATGTGGCCATGTCTTTTGGTGCAGGCGGCCCCTGGGTACAAGCGGTTGGAAGCCCGGGACTCGTCTGACAAATCGTCGCCAGGGCGGAAATTGCACCAAGAAGGAATTCTTCAGAAAAGAAAAATCTTATCTACTACGAGCCTCGGAATTGCACTGGCCTCTTTTCACCGCTCTAGATCCGGTTAAACTCTGGGTCCGGGCATTGATATTGAGGTCTTTCTTCCTCCCGTTGGTAAGCCAAGGAATCCTTCTCCGGAGAGAAGTCTTGGAAGAAGAAAGAAGAAAGGAAAAAAAGAAGAGAAAAAGACCTACGGCGTATCCTCGATCGTTTAGCCCTCAGTGCCCTCCGTCAGGCTCTCTCTGCTCTGCCCCAGAAAAGAATTTCAGGAGACGAATATATAGGGGGGGCAAGGCTGCAGCCGAGGCATTCCCTGATGATGGATCCATAGCGGCTGGAAGCGGGTGTGGCGCGCCAAAACTTCAGGATCCGCAGAGCCTCCTCGCTTGTCCACTGTCTAACTTAAGTGCGTAGTATTCGTTCTCGAAGGTCTCTTTTTCCTTTAGTCGAGAACCTCGGCACGGGGGCCACCTCGGTGCCGTGGCCGGGTGTTGTGGGTCGACGGATGCTTGGAAAAAGAAAATCCATCGGTGGAGCCCGATAGAGGACAGTCGATTCGTGGGAGAAGATGCGAGAAAGAAAACGTTCTTAATTCCGTCCCGGATGTTACTTTTCTTGTTTCGTCCTCCTCCTGGCTCTCTTACTTCTTGGTTTTTTTGTGCTTTTTCTTTTCCTTTTCTTTCCTCCCCCCCTCCTCTCTCCTTCTTTTCCTCTTGGAACGCAACCTTCGACAACTTCCTCGAGCCACCACCCTCCCCCCCCCCCTTTTCCCAACATGGCGAACTCAACATCGAGCGCGTCTCTGGCCTCTGCTGTCACTGCTACTGAGGCCGACGTTCAGTCACAAAGTTCTCGGGGGTCCCATGTACGCCATCTCAAGGTGGTTTTCGACCCGGCCGGGGTGACGAAGGAGGCATTGCAATGGAGATATCCCGGCGCAGGGACGGAGGAGGATCCCTTCGCCGTCGACTTTACACCATGCGACCCTTTTAATCCTCAGGGCTACAGCGTCAAGAAGAAATGGGCCATCACCGTCCTGACCGCTTTTTCGACCTTGGCCGTGGCCTTTGTGAGCAGTGCCTTCTCCGGCGGCCTCACCTACATCATCGAGGAGTTTGGGGTGTCCGAGGAGCTCTCGATACTGGGCATCTCTCTCTTCGTCGTCGGCTTCGCCATCGGCCCTCTGTTGTGGGCGCCGATGAGCGAGTCCTTTGGTCGCCAGGGCCTCTACTTTGTCACATACGGCGCCATGGTCGCCTTCAACGCCGCCGCCGCCGGTGTGCCTACTTTCTCCGGCCTCGTCGTTCTCCGATTCTTCGCAGGCGCCTTTGGCTCATCGCCACTCACCAACTCGGGTGGTGTCATTGCAGACATGTTCTCCGCCTCCGAACGAGGGTTTGCCACGGCCTGTTTTGCTGCTGCCCCTTTCCTCGGCCCTTCTCTGGGTGAGTCCCTCCCCCCAGCCCCCCCCCCACCTTGATAGCCGCCACCCTTGGTAAACTCTTTGCGAGAGGACTTTCGGTCCATTGCTGACTTTTTTCTTCTTCTTTTCCTTTAGGACCTATTGTGAGCGGTTTTCTCGGCGAGGCGGAGGGATGGCGCTGGATCGAGGGCGTCATGGCCATTTTCACCGGCGTGCTGTGGATCGTGTGCTCGCTGCTCATCCCCGAAACCTATGCGCCCGTCCTGTTGCGGACCCGCGCGGCAAAGCTGGCCAAGCTGACGGGCAAGGTCTACATCTCCAAGCTGGACCTGGGAAAGGACCACATCTCCCTGCTCCGACGCCTGCGCATCTCGCTCTCCCGGCCCTGGACGCTGCTCTTCCGGGAGCCCATCGTGCTCCTCGTGTCCATCTACATGGCTATCGTCTACGGCACCCTCTACATGATGTTCCCCGCCTTCCCCATCATCTTCCAGGTGGACAAGCACTGGAGTGCCGGCCTCTCGGGCCTCGCCTTTGTGGGCATCTTGGTGGGCATGGTCTTTGCCATCGCGTATGCCATGGTCGACAACATGCGGTACTCGAGGATCTCGGAGAAGCTGGGCGGCGACGTGCCGCCCGAGGCTCGTCTCCCTGGTGCCATTGTCGGGTCCATCCTGCTCCCCGTCGGTCTCTTCTGGTTCGCCTGGACGAATGGCAATAATGTGCACTGGGTCGTGCCGATCATCGGCAGCGCTTTCTTTGCCACCGGTCTGGTGCTGGTGTTCTTGTCCTTGATGAACTACCTCATTGATTCTTGTAAGTCAAGAAGAACCACGCCTCTCTTTTCTTCCCCAAAATGAAAGGAAAGAAAAAAAAAAAACAGTTTTCAAGACTAACAACACTGACTCCCTTATCAGACGTGGTATTTGCAGCCTCAGTGCTGGCCGCCAACGCCGTCCTCCGATCCCTCTTCGGCGCAGCCTTCCCGCTCTTCACCGACCAGATGTACGAGAACCTCGGCATCCACTGGGCGGCCTCGATTCCGGCCTTCCTCTCGCTCGCCTGCATCCCCTTCCCGCTCTTCTTCTGGAAGTACGGCCCCCACGTCCGCGCCAAGTGCAAGTTCGCCGCCGAGGCCGCCAGGGTGCTGCAGGAGATGCGCGCCGACAACAACCTCGTCATCGACGAGAGCGAGGCTGAGGAGGAGGTCCGCGACGCCGAGCGGATGCAGAAGCTGGTCAAGTCTATGAGCAGGCAGTCGCGCAGGAGCCACCGCACTGCTACGCGGAGGGGCAGCGTGGCGGCTGCGGGGGCCGCGGGGCCGTCTTCGTCTTCGTCTTCGTCGGCGGAGAAGGGGGAGAAGGAGCCAGAGTTGCCTCTTGAGGCGCCGGTGGTTCATGATGAGACGGAGATCGAGAAGCCGCAGGAGGAGGTTTGATCATGGATCGGATAAAGGGAGGGGGGCTGTTAAGGCAATGATCACGAGTGAATCTGTCGACACCCACGATTTTGAAGACGTATATTCTGGTTTAAAGTTTTTTTTCGTTGAGATACCTCAGCATGGCATGGCGTTGCATCATAGATGGATTTGCTTTTTTTTTTTTTTTTTTTTTTTTTTTTTTTTTTTTTTTTTTTTTTTTTTTTTTTTTTTTTTTTGTTTT
>JACWST010000437.1:0-13666 GCA_014850475.1 Cryphonectria naterciae | reverse complement strand
CCCCTTCCCCCCCCCTTTGGGCCCCCCACCCCCCCCCGCCCCCCGCCCTTTCCCCCCCCTTCCCCACCCCCCCCCCCCCCCCCCCCCCCCCCCCCCCCCCCCCCCCCCCGGGCGGCCAACGACATCCCTCTGCCCAACACTAATCTTCCACCCTCACTCACCCAATTTCATCTCGTCCCTCTCTTTGACTTACTACACTGTTCGCACCATCGTCTCTACATTCTCTTCCTTCATTACTCATCCTCTGCAAGTAGGCTGTCTGTGCCTGCAGACCTGACGTCTGCCTGCTACACAGTAGCCGTTCCAAACAAGCATCCTTCTGCGGCGGCAAGCCGTGCAAGACTCCAGCCGGCCGGGGTTTTGTCAGCCTCGTCTTGCAAGCTCACCTTGACCTAGGCCCACACCTTTATCCTCCGAGATGGTTCGTGATGCCTGCATCTAAGCTCTGACTACTTCACCCCTGAACCGCCAGCCTTGATGCAATACCAGCTAACTTGTTTCTTACTTGAACAGCCTCGAGATCGACACCGGATCGCACCAGAAGGACAACTTTCAAGGGCATCAAGCACCTTCTCGCCAATCGCACCAGGCCGCACAAGGCCGTCCTCCCCCACGCGGGGAGCACAGCCCGAGTCTGGAGAACGAGACGTGCGCCGTGAACGTGAACAAACCGGAGACAGAGATACTCCCGAAGAGCGCCGACGTCCCCGTCTGGTGTATGTCGCCACAGAGCCACCATTCACGGATGGCATGAATACCACCTCAATCTTCGACGATCGCAGCCCTGGGAATATTGCTCGACGGGAAGCGATTATGGCGGCGAGAAGACACGCAGCCAGGTATCGCGAGCACGCGAGGCTGTACAGAAATGCCTTGGGTGTGCCTGACGACGGTGAGGACGACGACAACGACTCGCGAGACACATCTTCGGGTCAGCCTTCCCGGGACCTGCAGCGCAGGTTCTCCCGAGAGCCGCCCCCTCGTCAGATGCCCACCTTTGCGCCAATGCATTTCTCCGGCACAACGATCCCGAACACGCTCCCGCCCCTGCGCCTGATGACCAACACACGGGCATCGGACGATGCGTCCAGTCCCAGCGGCTCTGGTGGCACGCCCCCCAGACAGCGACCGGAGAGAACGGAGAGAACGACGCAGAGATACCGGGTCCCTGAACAGAGACAGCCAAACTCGACCTTGGATGGTCTGGACTACGATCTTGACGACGCAAACACACAGCTGCGGGCGCTCCTGGAGTACACCAACACGAGCATTACATCGCCACTCACCCCGGCATTGCATATCCACGCCGTCCAGCACGACCAGGCAGAAGATAGCCGACGAGCCAAGCGACGAAAGCTGGACTGCGACAGACCAGGCTCCACGTTCAAGGGATTCCGCTATGGCAGATTTGGACAGGTCGAGCCCGGCCAGCTGAAGATGGAAATTCACAGCTGTGATGGCGGCGTATACGAAGATAATGCAAACAACCCACCGGAGAACATCTTGATGAACAATGACGGGGTCTACTGCTCCAAGAAAGACAGCTGCAACATCGTGTTGAGACACCAGGGTGCGACCGTCTTCACCCTGACCGAACTGGTCATACGAGCACCGGGGCCCAAGTTTTCTGCACCGTAGGTGGTACCTCCCACTACAATTCAACCTCCAGTCCAGAAATCTAGCTGCTGACGATGCATACAGGGTCCGAGAGGGGTTGGTCTTCGTGTCGATGGCAACAGACGAGCTATTCACTAGGACGGCACAGTACAAAGTCAAATATGTGCTAGCGCCGGAGCCGCGAACCTCGACTGCGGAGCGGGATCCCGCTCCCATACTGTCAGTGCGGCACAACGAGGATGGAACAACAATCACAAGGCTGCACCAACAGCCCACGCTCGCGCGATTTGAGCTCCATTGTGAGACGGCAGTCTTTCCTGCCGAGCCACTGCCGTTCCCGGTCACGATAGCCACGGATTGTAGCGACCCCGAGGACAATGTACCTCACCCGAGGCTCCGAGGGCTGCCTCCTGATGTGATTGGCATGATGCCGTTTGAGAGCGACAGCAGTGAAGATGAAGAGAACAATGTGAACACGTGGGATGGCCTACGCTTTGACGACCCTATAGACACTACACAGCTGTTTGAGCCCTTCGGCCGTTCACACGAACTGACCTTGGCAGAGGCAGCAGAGGCATCCCAGCTCGCAACACAGGAGGCCGTGCAGGCTGTGGGCGGCAAGCTCCTCCGGCCGCACGCGAAGTTCTTCATTGAGAAGGGCAAGAATCGGTGCACCATCAAGTTTGACCCTCCCGTCACTGGAAGATTCATCCTTTTGAAGATGTATCACCCGTCGGACAATATCGACATCCAAGGGGTGTACGCCAAGGGATTCGCGGGGCCGCGATACTTCCCTTCTCTTGAACTGCGCTGAAAGTCGGTCCCAATGTTGCGCAGATGGTGAACGAACTAGTGATCATGATATATTGATTTGCTCTGGGGGGCGTATTCAATTTTTTAAACAACTTTTTCTAGTTGTACGCACGCACGTGTTCAGTGTTTATTTCTATATACCCCAAGTGTGGTGACTCTTCTGAACTCAGATACCACGGCATTCTTTTTTGTAGTATCCTGACAAGAAAGTTATAACATATTCCTTTTGACGGTACATATTGGTATAGAAGAAGTACGCATTGTTTAGACTACGTCATCGTCACGTTGCGGCGGATTTTTTTTCCTTTTTTTCGAGATCGTGCCTGCAGTTTCGTTACTCTGTCTCTCGAAGAGGAAGGTATGACCTAATAGCAGCAGTTGAGTGGTCCGTGCACCAATGCGTTGTTGAGGAAACACTTTAACAGTAGCGCGTCGCCTTTTTCAGGGTTCAACTCGGAGTGTCGGGCATCTGGGAAGGCAGTCTCGGCAGCATGCGGAGTCAACCTTTTACTCCCAAATGAGATTCTTGTCTGATCTGATGATCTCTAGATTCTTTCACACGGTCCTGTGGCTTACCTGGAAGTGTCTTGAGAAACGAAACAATCACAACCTGCCTCCTCTGCCTTTGCCAAGACAACTTTGATCGTCTTGACAACACAAGGAGGCAATTTCATAAGCAAACGCCTTCTTCCTGTGTTTCTTCTCTTAGAAGGAGACTTCTTTCTCCATCGCGACTTTGCGCTTGTACTATCGATTATTTCTTTCCTTCCTCCCCACTTTCAGCCTCTGATTACGTAGAATCAACCACGCAGCCAACCGCTGCGACAAGCCTCAACCTCGCCATCAACTGATCTCAACCTTGAGATGGCGTCCCGCAAACGAGGCCGCAAGGCGCAGCAGCAGCAGCAACAGAAGCTCACCTTTGAGCCCGTCGCCGCATCCCCAGGTACTGCTGCTGGCTCGAGCAGCTCGCCACTACCAGGCATCGGACTTTCTCCAGCCAGGGTCAGGTTCTCTTCGCCGAGCGGGAGCGGGGCCCAGGAGAGCAGTCCCAGCAGGAATCTCCCTATTCGCTCGAGTAAAGTAGGACGAAAGAAGAAGTCTGCCAAACAGCAGACCTTGGAGGCATCGATGGGTGAGTCAGTCTAAATATATTCTGCGGTGTGGAGACACCGCGGATGAGGTGCCGACAGGTCTTGCTTCTTACGGAGTCCCCCCCCCCCCCCCGGGGTCCCTCAGTTAAGGAATCAGCGACTACACTACCTCTCAAAAAAAAAAAAAAAATTTTGCTTGCGCGGCCGACAAGATGACTGATTTTTTTTGCTTGCAGAGAACAGTATGGGCAAGAAATTGTCTGGGCAGAAGAAATCCATGGAAGATGACGACGAGCCAATGCCCAGTCCCACCGGCAACAATGGTCTAGGAGACCGACGAGCTGTGCGCTCTACACCTTCGTCTTATTTCATGTTAAAGTCCAGAAAAGGCGGTCGTCGTGTTGTGGTTATGGATAGTGACTCAGAAACCCCAGTGGAGGAAGATGCAGGCGTGACTGACAGCGACGGCGAAGGCCCGCTGAAGCCAGAGACACCTCGACAAGCTCGAGCAAGCCAGGTGGTGGTGGTCTCTAATGACAGTGACGAGGACCAGTCTCATGCAAGTGACGGCGAGCGCGACGAGGAGCTGCAGGCAAATGTCCGGTCGTCTCAGTCTCTGCCAAACCAGGCCGCGGTCGAGGACGACTCTGACGATGACCAGCCGCTTGCCACACCGCGGTCGAGTATGCCTAAGCGGAAAGGTCGGCAGGTCATCGATCTCGAGGATGAAGATGAGGATGAGGAGATCCAGACGCCGGCCAAAAGACGAAGGCTTGCCAAGAACAGAGCTGCCGCTGTCAGCTGGGACTCGGATGAAGAAGATTCTGTTGTGGTGCAACCCAAGTCACGAGGCAAGTCATCTTCAATGCAGCGAGTCTCCACGCCGCCTGCCTCAACAGCTAGGGACACGAGGTCGAGGGCGCGCAGGAGTCATCGCACTGAGAAGGACAAGAAGCTAGAGCTCCTTCAACGCCGAAGAGCGGGCGAAAAAGATCTCAAGATGGAGGACCTCACCCCCAGCGAGGGCGATGATGAGGAGGGCGCTCTCTACGACACAGATTCGGATCACCAGGTTCTCGAGGTGTTCGATGATGAGTCTGAGCCGGAGGTAGAAGCACCCGCCAACAAGCACTCCGAGAAGAAGGAGACAAAGAAGCGGCAGAAGGCAAGAAAGTCGGATCCTTTCGACGAAGACGCTGATAGTGATGACGAGGATTTCATCGATGATGATGACGACACGCTAGGTGTTCCCGACGAGGCACTGCACCTAATCCCTCTAGAGTTCACCCGAGCGTCTCGGAAACCTCTCAAGGCACACTTCAGGGATGCCGTCGAGTGGCTGGTACACCGCAAGATCAACCCTGCCTTTGACAGAGATAATGAGGTATACGCGACCGCATGGCGACGTCTTAGTGACGAAGTTACGGGTCTAGCCAACTCAAAATTCGTTTCAAGTGTATGGAGGCCTGAATTCTACAAGGCGTTGAAGGCTCGCCCCTACATTGTGCAGACGGCGGTCGACGCCGGCCCCCTCGGCATTGAATATGAGAACTGTCAGGCGTGCGGCCGGTCGGGCCATCCTGCTACATGGAGCATCAGGTTTCAAGGAAAGCCCTATGATATCAGGACACTGGACGAGGTTGAGAGTGATTCCGATGACGAGGACGATGACGTTGATCGCGGTAAGCTACCCTGTTTGTGCAATACACATGAAGAGCATCTACAGAACGGGGCCTCCGGGCATATGCATGCGTGTTGCGGATTGCTGATACTAAGATGAATGCAGACGCCGATGGAAATCCCATTCCACCTGAAGACGAAGAGTTCCTCGTCGGCGCGACCTGCAATGCCAACGCCGAGACAGCCCACGGCCTCATCCACTGGAAGTCAGCGCTACGCGACTGGGTTGAGATGCGTCTGGAATCTGAGGGCTGGCTGGAGGAAGAGAGGGTCCTGGAACGAGAGAGGATGAAGGCGAAAAAGCGGCAAAAGCTGGCCGACGAGCTCGTTGATGGATGGGACGAGACCGACATCATCAAGAACCTATTTATGGATTTTAAGGCGACCATCGAGGCGGCTCGGACCAAGGACACTACCAAGGTGGCTCGGAGGAGGTATTAAGGAGGCCGGGGTGAACGACCATATCACTGAAGGCAGGGGTCTAAGACTCACTTGGTGTTCATGGCAACGGCTTCCCAGCAAGCCGAACCCCGTACCCAGCACATGGACTTCTTTCAACGCAGAGCACTAGCCTCCCCAAAACCCACTTCATCTTCCTCTGGCCTGGGTTGCACATTCGCCCGGTTCAAACCCCAAGAGACACCTGCAGGGTTGTCGTCGTAACCACGGCAGCGGCGCAATGGCTGGCTCTGCTGTCTTTTTGTCACTTTTGTATTTCGAAGTTTGCTTTTGGGGATGCAATGGCGGGAAGGAATATCGGAACCATAAGCCAGCCAAGTTCGGGACCAAAGAAAAACAGTCTATTGAAGTTTCGGGAAACATTGAGTGGCGTCTACTAGGCATTCTCTTCCACCAGTCACTTTTATCCCCCTCATTCTCCTTCATTTCATTTCGTTACCTTTTCCCGCGGAGGCGGGATCGTCTGACCACTGATGGGATATCCCTTTTTCGTTCCTTGGGCATGACGGGAGATAAAAGGAAGGTGGGTCGCACGGGGCTAGGTTTTCTTTTCTTTCTCTTCTTTTTGAGGAGGGGGAAGTAGTATGGACTACTACATTAGTAGACAGCACATTAGCATCAGGGTTTTCTTTATTTCTTCTATCTACCTACATGAAACGGACTTATTTTTTCTCTCTCTCAGCCACACACGCACGCACGGCACGACGCGACAACAGCTCGGCACGGCCGGACGCAGAAGATGCGAAATTGTATCAATGCCTGCCAGCCTTGTCCATTGTAGATATGTGTAGCCTATCTTCTCTCCTCATCATACCGCTAAATCCCTAAGGCAACACACACATACATATGCGATGCAGATAGATGAGCGGGTTGACCTGTAGTAAGGAAAACCAAGTTTGCCACTAGAACCACACAGCCCTGACCGAGATTCTGAGACTATCGTGCGAGCCTTCTCCTGACCTCTGCATGCACACACACACACACACACACACACACACCCATCTCTGAACAGGAAGAAGCAATAGTGCTTTGTCCGTTGAGGCCAGGCCACAGTAGTATATGTTCCTCATCAAGCTAGACAGAGGGCTTATAGCTGAGACTGACCTCTAACCCCCCTTCTTCACATTCCGAACCTAAGTGAGTCCCCAGCGAACATCGTAGCCAAGCTTTTTTATAAGATATGCTAAAGAGAAAGGGGGGAGGGGGTAAAGGTGGTGCAAGTAGTATTCTTGACCGGGAGGAATGACCCGACCAGATGTTGATGAAGAAATTCGAGAAAAATGGGTGTGTGTGTGTGTGTGTGTGTGCCCTCGAAGTCATCGCCACCATAAGAGAGACTGACGGCATCAACAACGTTTCCCATGTTCTCACATATCAAACTCAACCTAATACATGAAGCATAAAAAAATAAGGTGAAAAAAAAATTCAAGAGGGAGAAGAAGAAGAAAAATAAAAGTGAAACAAGAAAAGGCGGCATCCCACACATGATCCAAATCGCCAGAAGTGATAACACAAGCTCCAGACAGACGAAAGAGAGAGCTGGCCTCATATCGTGCCAGCCTTAGTCGAACACTCCTTTTTTTTCTCTTTTTGTTCCCCTTGTGCACAGTGCCCAGAGGCGTCCAGCATGGCGTTCTGTATTCCCGATCCAGTGCGGCGGTGCTGCTCTGTGCTTCCGCGAATCGACAGCCTGACGATGCGAGAAAGCATCACACAGACGTCCAAGACGTCGTCGGCATCGCCCAGAGTAGCGTGCCTGTCTCGTCTTCCCTCGATCCTGCGCAGCTTTGTAGCAATCCAAGATCGGCCGTCCTGGCTTCTTAGTCTGCTATTTCCTTCCTCTGCCCTGCTGGCCGCCCTCCGACACTCCTCATATGATGCCACCTGGCGGGTCATAACCGGTCGCCGCACCTCTCGCGCTGGCTGATCCCAATCCAGCGCTGCCCGGCGCCTCACCCGATATGTCCACATGCGCGTTGTTCGTTTTTCTTAGCATAAACATGGGTTTCTTGCCCTCCTTGTCAAGCTGTTTAAACAGTATCAAAGGCTTCTCCTCGAGGCCCAGACAGCGCTCCTGGTCTCCATACACAATGTATAACGCATACTGATCCCATGGTGCGTTGATCTGGTATTTCTTGAGGGCTGCTGGTAAGACCTTGTAACATGGGTCGTCGAGGCTCACGCGGAAAGACTTGAAAATCTCAACGGAGCTGCTGCTCGGCGTGTCGGGTGCGGGTGTCTGGCCTCGTCGTGGTGCCGGTGGCTTCTCGCGGGGGGGATCATAATTGTGTTCGGACTGGGAAAAGGTCGAGCGGCTGGAGGGCGTGGGCTGGTCGGCACGGTAGGATCGTGAAGCCAAGGTGGTTCCGCCGACGCTTGGTGGAGAGGTTGGTGAGGGTATATTGGGTGATGGGTAGCCCGGCGAGACCGCACTCGGGCCGCTGGCTCCGTTCATGGCGGCGAGATGTGATGAGGATAACACTGCCCTCTCGGCAGCGCTGGACGGATCCAAGGTCTGCTCCACTAGGCCTCGGTCGTGACTTGGCTGCTGGTGGGAGGGGGAGGTCGCCTTAGGTGTTGTCCCCAGGATGATCTTCTTGGTGGAGTACTGCCGCTTAAGCCCTCCACCAGACTGACTACTTGTGGACGGTGTGGGCGCTGGTGGAGACACGGTCGTGTCGTAGCCATTGCTGACGTGTGGCAGAGGTTGTGCCGCATCTTTGGCAAGGCGCAGGGCCGGTAGCATGTCCTCTCGTAGCCTCCGGAAATCCTCGCTTAATCTCCTGAAGTCCTGCTCGAAAAGGTTCATCCGCTCGTCTCGTAGTCTTAACTGTTCCACCAGGTGTCTGATATCCTTCAAAGTCGCGGTAGCATATTGGGCCTCGGCATCGGCAGCTGCAAAGGCATCATCAGTATGGGGTGCTCACATGGGTTTCAGGCGGATGGGTAAGCCTGAGAGCTGGTGGTGGTGAACTCGATCTCGACCTACACAAGGGTACATAATGATCGCTCTCTACAGGCACGTCCTGTGCCTTTTTCACATCGTAAACGCTCTTGAGGATGGTCAACCTGTGACCCACACTGGAAATGCCCATGGACTTGAGGTCGTCGTGCAGCAAGGCCACCAGAGCTTCGCCGACAATCTCGTTCTCTGTTCAGGGTTGACCCCTCGTGCCGTCAGTATATACATTCCTATGTTCAGCAGTAGTACGTCGGCCCAGTTGGTCACGCACCAATGAATTGATCCGAGTACTGCTGTAGCCCGATGGTCGCAATGAAGTCGGCACACTCGTCGGCAGTCCATTCTGTTATAATCGTCTCGGGCAGGCGATCGGCGCTCGACCGGTAGCCGTACGTCGTGGGCGTGTGCTCGTTTGATGGAGGATCCGAGTCGGTCGGAGAGAAGGAGGCGTCGGTGGCGTCTACGGGAGAGCTCTCGTGGAGGTCACGTTCGTACTCATCGTCGGCGTCGGACTCGGCGTAGGCCGTCCCCTGGTTGAAGCTCATGGTCGAGGCTTGGGAGTGGGTGGGTGTGTGTATTCAAGATCGCCGGGGTGGCTCAGAGTGAGAGAGAGAGGGAGGGAGGGAGGGAGAGCAAGGCCAAAGGTCTGTGAAGCTCGGCACGAGGCGGCCGGGTCTTGTTGAGAGGCAGCAATTCGAAGTCGGTGGTGTCGTCGGGGCGGCGAGTACCCGCAGTGGCCGGAGATTTCGAGGTGGTTCGTGTGCTTTAGGCGGATGGAGGCGGGTGGGTTTTTCTTAAAAGGTTCGGCTGCTGTGCCATAAAAGAAGCGATCCGCACGCACACGACGCTTAGCCCGTCAAAGCCCAGAGCGCCGACAGCAATTTGGTGAGCAAGGCACGGCCACCACGGGGGGGCCAAGCGTACACAAGAGATCCACAGCCGGCTACGAGAGTGTCGCGTAGCACAGAGACGGTGATCTGGTCTGGGCTGGGCCCGTTTTGCAGGGTAGGTCGGTCTGAGAGCGCAGTGTCACCGGAAAAGCAAGACAGGTTGACAGTGGCGGTCCCGTCCCCCTGTGCCTTGCCTCGTGCTACTGGGGCGAATGTTCCAGAGGATCTTTCTTGTCGTTTCGTTGTTGTCGACAGTGCAGATTTTCGTCCAGGTCTAGGGTCCGTTCAGGGAGGGCGGGTAGGAGAGAGAGAGAGAGAGAGAGAGAGAGAGAGAGAGAAAGCGAGCGGTGGAACCGAATGGGTGTCGAGAGCTGTGACGAGGAGCAGCAGAAGGACGAAGGCAAGGAGAGGAGAGGGCGCAATCGGCTCTTGTTTCTGGTGTTGCCGTGTCTTGCCCTGGGATGTTGTTTGTTGGAATGGGTTGGGATGAGGATGCCGTATTGTGTCTGGGACAAAGCTAGGACACAGCAGGACAATATCGCGAAGCAGGTGGAGCAGCCTTGAGTCGTGGGTCCGCAAAGACAAGGTCGAATTGGCCTGGGCCAGGAGGGGGGGAGGGATGGACACAAAGACCAGACAAGACAAAAGAAAAGATGATTGATAGAATAGGAGGGCACAAGCGGCCAGTGCAGGAGGTAGAGGTGGAGAGAGGGAGGAGGGTTGTTGTTATCCTGTTGGCTGAGGGGCAATTGAGGGCGGTGGTGGTGATGGTGATGATGATGGCGAGAAATGATGTGTTTGTTGTATGGGTATGTGTGTGGGTGTTATGATGGCGTAGGAGAGGGTCAGTATGTACAGTACAGTACAGCACAGCGCAGTTGCAGTGTGCAAGGGTGTAGGGTTGGGCAGGGCAGTGCAGTGCAGTGCAGCCCAGCGGTGGTGGTGGAGGAGGAGCTGGATTCTGGAGGGTGAGTGGTTGTTGGCCATCCCTGGCTCACACGCCCGCCGCCGCCTCCTCCTCTCTTCTCCGCACCTAGCCACTGCTGGCATAAGGACCTGCGCCCACTACGGTTGTACTATGATAGTTCATAGTGGCTTGCTGTGGCCCCCTGAGCAGGATACCCCAACAAGGAGAGGGGGGTTGACAGGGCGGTTAGACCAGGTACTGCCAACCCTGGTTAGCGTTTTCTCAACCGTTATTTGAGCCTCCTTCCCTCACTGGCACCACTGAGCCGCTGTCTGTAGCACTGTACTATGTACATCCACAACAAGATACAGTAGTGCTATAATGGCATGCATACATAGAGTAGTGGCCCTGTCAGCCACCGTGCCAAGGCCTGTACCCGCTCCCTATTCTTGCGCTTAATTCTTCAACCTCATTCAGCCATTTGTCTCCGTGACATTTGACATGGACATGGACATGGTCGAGCACACGCACCACCACACCTCTCCCTCTCTCTATGCTCACTTTTTGCCACAATCTTCTGAACCCATGTCTCCTATTCTCATGACACAAGTAGTCCAGCGCTTCCTACAGTCACACTATTCTCACACACACACACACACACACACACACACACGCCCATGTGCCATTGGAATCATGACCGCTTTCCTTTCTTCTTCCCCTTACTTAGCACTTGCAGCAAATTTCCAGCCCCCTCGTGCCTTGCTAGCCGAATGGCCGCTTGAAGAATATTGTCCGTTTCAATCTACGGGGAGTTTTGCACCCTGGAAACTCTCTAGGCATCAAGTAAGGAATATACTATGTATGTTCACTGTACTCAATCCCTCCCTTGCAGTACTTGAATGTTCATTTCCACTATAATGAGGCTTGATAAAAGCGTCACACAGCCCAGCAGCTTGCTTGCCTTACTCTACAAATCCAAAGCCTCCCCCCCCCCCAAAACCCAAACACCTCTTTCCATGCTTCCCAAGGCAGCCTCAAAGCAGGTCTAGTGCCTGTACTGGCCTGAGAAAGAAAAGAAAGAAAAAAAAGAAGAAGAAGAAGAAGAAGAAGAAAATGAAAACCCACCCACCCAAAGTACATCACAGGGCATCAATCGATTGATCGTCCCGTTGGGTCTAGCTGCCTAATTCAACCCGTCGAACGTCGGTCGGAGGATCACCCACCGCAACCTGATCAAACGACTAGGGATGCTGGGATGGATGCTCAGCCTCTCAGCCTCATTTGTTGATTTCTTCTTTCTCCTGTTCTCTTCCTTTTCTTCCTCCTTTCTCTTCCACCTGGGTTCATTCTGTCGACTCGACGACATCAAGCAGCCCTGGGCTTGTGCTACTTGAAAATTCTAGCTATGCAGCCCCAAGCGATGTTTGGCCCGGAGCCTGTCTCAATTTACCATTTTGAAAGAGGACCAACTCTATTTACTGTAACCTTTCCTTTTTTCCCCCTCTTTTTTTCCTTTTCCTCCCGGCCCCCCTCTCCGTCCCTTCCTTGTAGTGAGGCGGTCTCGGTGTATGTATAACCTCCTATAATGGTCACTATGGAAAAGAAAAACATTTACCGCCTGTCATCCAATCCATCGAATCCACACACACACACACACAAGCACAGAGACACACACCCACCCACCCACACTCGCAGACCACTACAATGCCGAGCGGTTGGTTTAGGTACAGTCCCAGGTAAATCCCTACCAAATAGAGTAACACGGCGCCTCGTCGCCATTAGAAACGATGACGAGGCCCTTCACTCCCCCCCCCCCCACACACCCTCCTCCCTCCCAATTCTTTTCCCAATTACTGTCTTCCTCTTACACTACCTCCGCCACCATCACACGACGGCGATATATCACATATTTTTCGATAGGCCATGTGTTGTTGTCAAAGCTGAGAATCCCCCCTCCTCCCTCTCCTATCCTCTCGATAGATGATGGATCGACATGTGCGCCTGACAACGAAGGGCGCAGCAGTATAATTCGTCGTCTACCTCTTGCGACCCTCGTTCGGCCTTGACTGGTGAGCATAGGAAAAGAACAAAAAATATATGAAAAATTCAGCATCCGTGGCTTTAGCTGATGGCCCGTCAGGCTGGTTGCT
This sequence comes from Cryphonectria naterciae, assembly GCA_014850475.1. Classification (NCBI taxonomy): domain Eukaryota; kingdom Fungi; phylum Ascomycota; class Sordariomycetes; order Diaporthales; family Cryphonectriaceae; genus Cryphonectria; species Cryphonectria naterciae. The sequence continues at coordinate 1,094 of JACWST010000437.1, read as the reverse complement.
TCCTGAGTTAGTCCCGCTAGACACACACATACACACGTTCGGCCTTGTTTCGGAAAATGGGACTGCCAAGTACATACCGACAAGGCTGTCTGTTAGACGGGACGATGCAATCTTTCGTCTGACGAGTGATGATATTATTTACGACCCCTGTTGGATGGGCTTTCCTATCGTACGTACGATGGGTCAGGTGGGGGGTGCAAAAGAGGATTGAACTTGATTGAAGAAAAAGCTATCTATCGTGGGCCAGCGCGTTCGGTGTTGAGGTGGGTTGGCCTGTGGGTGCACAGGCCACCATGCACGGACCACATAGTGCCGCGTGCTCCTTCCCTCTCGCACGCTCAACACCATGGGTATTCCACACTGGCAGTCTTTTCTTTTCTCGTGATATCTCCCTTTTCCTTTCCTTAGGGCCTCTCCACGAAGCCCTCCACCCGGATCGTCAGCTCGTTGGTGTCAACAAGGCGTTCCAGTGCCTTGTTAGGTGATCCCTTGGTCAGTGCATCCGCAGGGTTGTCGTCGCCGTGGATCTATCATATCTCTGCTATCTCGCGACGTTCGTATGACTGACGGAGTGCCATAATGTCTATCATCAGGCGTTTCTCCTTCGTTGTTCCGAGCTTGACGAGGCATTCGTATAGCGAATACGAATCCGTACAGACGATCAGGGGAATCGTAGGCAGCTCGAGCTGCCCTGTGATCATTTTCAGGGTCGTTGCCAGGGAAACACCTATATCCACTCCGTTGACTATTCCGTAAACCTCAGAAGCTAGAATGCTTCGTGTAACGCGCTTGCACTTCGTCGAACTCCAATGCACGATATTGCTGTGGATTGTGAACTTCGTATCCGTAGCCTTCTCATTGACAAGGGCGATGAGAAAGCCTAGCTGAGAGCTCAGATCTCGGTTGTTGGCGAACGATCTATCCGTGAAGACTATCAGCTTCGCTATAGCTAGGTCAATAGGGATATACCGTAGGCTATGCTCCAGGTTGTTTATTTGCTATGCCAGGCGTTTGTTAAGCTTATTTGTTATGACCCATCCAACATGCAGGTCACGGAACAGGTCACAGGCAAACAAGGACCAGGTGTCATGACT
>JACWST010000436.1:0-13789 GCA_014850475.1 Cryphonectria naterciae | reverse complement strand
CTTGCTAATCTCTAAATAAAAATACAACATGTATATGTATATCGCATGATAAGAAAATTCCTCGTAAAACGCCAACTCACTGCCAGTCTTTTTTTTTTCTCCTTCTTTTTTTTTAAAAAAAAAATCAATTAAAAACGTAATACTTCTTCTCCCTCACCTGTTTCCCTCGCACGCCCGCGCGCGCGCATGTGTCTTCCGCTTCCTTCTTTGTCTCCATTCCCCTCTCTCTTTTCTACTTTCTTTCTTTCTTTCTTTTTCTTTTCTTAAACCCCTCTCTGAACCAATTTTTACTCCGACACCTCCACCAAGCTGTTATATTTGCTCCCAGTCCCACTTGCATAGTTAAGTAATTCCAGCCCGCTGTGTTGCCGTCCACGAGCAAGTATCTCCTCCTCCGCCGCCAGGAACGGTCTCCTCGGCCCATCGCCATTGTCTTCTCTGCTCAGGATCTCTTCAAGGACCAATGCAATCCTCTCTGCCCCAATCCGTGCTCCGCCGATGTTGGGAGCTGCGGGGCCAAGTCTCAAAGCGGCCAGCCTGCCCGCCATGAACAGAGGAACATCGTCCCTCCACATCAGATCCTCGTTCAAGCAGGGGAACCCTCCGACGCCGCGTATGGGATAGTCCCTCAACATCTTCTGCATGTAGGGCAATGTGCTAAAGTCCGACTGAATGCCTGTGGCGAAGTAGATGTAATCCATCCGAGGCAAGTCCATGAGCAGGGGCTCGGTCTTGATCCTCCACGCACCGCCTTCTCTGTCGGAAAACATCTCAAAATGCGCGGATGTTAGGACAGTCTTCTCAAACATCTTCAGGCGCCCGCTCGATAGGTGCGGTTTGAGCCTCTTCATGAAGGCCGGCGTGATGCTCCCGCCGCCCCGCGCCTTCTTGATGATCTCCAACCGCTCCTCATCCGACTCGGCCTGGTGGAAATAGGCCTGGTGCAGGGTCTTGTACTTGCCCATCCACTGCAGATCGACATCAAAAGCTTTTGTTCGTAAGGGCCCGCGCATGATGTGCCAGACCCTCCCGACGCCCTTGCGGATGGCAAGGTCCGAGAGCTGGGCCGAGGTGAGACCGCCGCCGACGACGAGGATGTTTGTCTGGCGGCCATCTTGTATGCGCTGCTGGACCACGGGGTCGGGGAACTGGTTTTGTGGTATTCTCATGCTGTGGCATGCTTGGGGCATCTTGTCGGCGACTTTGGTACCGTCGTGTCCTGGGAACGACAACGAGGGGATCTCGGGCAGGACTGGTGCGTTGGCTGGCCCGACAGCGAGGATAACGGCGCGAGCAAAGCGCACAGATTGGTTTGTTGCGACTGTGAAGAGCTTATCCTGGGAATGGCTGTCCTCTGTGACGCCAAATCGGATGTCTGTGACCTCTTCTTTGTGAACGAGGCCAGCTTCCAGCTCATAGCGGCGAGCAATGCAGTCGCAATGATCACAGAACAGAGACTGAGATGGGGTGTAATAGTCCCACTGATCCCGTTGGTTGATGTCGATGGAATCCTCTCTTCTGGTGTGTGGATGTGAGCTCACAGAATTCTTACATAGTACCAGAAATTTATTTGATACAATTACTTACCTGCCGCCACTGAACCGGTTCTTCTTCTTTTGGTGCTTGCTGATCTCCTTACCCACACAACCTCTGATCTCAACCAGTTCCCCCGCCCTGCCCTGAAAATGGGCATGCGACAACAACGAGTCGCGGTCCAGAGGGTCAACATGCCAGAGCATAGGGCTTCTTAGATGACTGATGTCGAACGTGGAAAAGAGTCGTCTCCAGCGGCCCAGCCACTTGTCATCGCTCGAGTCCACGACCGCCATCTTGTAATACGGTGGCTTGCTGCAGCAGGCAGGAGAGACACGTCCTGTCTTGGTCTGCTTCAGGGCGACCCTCTTTCCGTGTTTGTTCAGCCAGTGGAAGCGCCGGTGTTCTTCGTCGGTGAACATGGCCGAGGGAGCTTGTTCTCGGATCCTGGCGGCGGCGGCGAGGCCGCATGGTCCACCGCCGATGATGAGGACATCAAAGATTTCGGGGTCATGGTCGAGGTGACACCAGTCATCTTTGATGGACTGTACGTTTTGGTTATGGTCATTATCATGCATTATAGGCATTTTGACGCTGTGATGAGCAAAAATGACAGGACCTTCGCAACAACACTGGGACAAACATCTTGAGGGGGTGGAACGGGAGGTTTATATTTTATTATGTCATGAGGACCTTGAAGGCTATTACATCAGACCTATTTTAGAATGGAAAGAATGGTCACTCACCACATGCAGCGAGTGATATAATCATTACTGACCCATGCAACGAGGGCGCGGTGTCCATGGCCGGAGCATATGCCAGTCCGCCTGTTCTTCACGATATACTCCTTCTTTTTTCTTCTTCTTATTCTTTAGCTGAAAACCGTCCAGTTGAAGAGTCATCTAATCCTCAAATAACTTTGTGTGGAGGTGCCAATCCTTTGAGGGTGCGTCTTCGATTTGGGGCTGGAAGGAAAGGCTGAGGACCTTGATGGACATATCGCACCCCAAGCCGTTTCCCTGCAATCCTCGGCCGCGATAACTCTAAGTATATGCGGTCTATTCAAGCAGTCAAGTCAATACTGGTGCATGACAATCTTATTTCATAGGTCAGACTTCTGTCTGATGTCTGTGCTGTCGTCGATCTTCACTCTTATGCCGGAATTTGAAGAGCAAGTTGATGAGCAGGGTCATGCAAGTGGGAAATTACAGAACTTACGCCAGGTTGTCCGCATTTAGTAACTCAAAGTCTAAAGTTTCAAAAACACATTCATCAAAAGATATATTTGTCGATCTTGTACGAAGGAGGGAGGATTGTGAACCTCAAAAGTCGAAATCATGGTCAAAATCAAGAGACCAGGGTTAGGGTCAGTGATAGCAGCCTTGAAGCTTTTGATCTGAGTTCCTCCCGTGTTCGTCTTCTGCCTTCGCACAGAGAGGGAAAAACTAAAGAAAAGAAAAGAACAAGACTCATAATGTCAGAGAGGAACAAAGAGGAGGGTATGAAATTTGAAATCCTCAAGGCTGTCGCAGGCGATGGGGCAACGGCGAGATTGGGCAGGCTTGCCCTGCCAAAACGACAGGCGGTCGAGACACCAAACTTCTTCACCATGACCTCGAGGGGAGTCGTCCCGCACCTGACGCCAGATACAATCGCCAGATACTGTCAGTTTCCGGGTGTCTATCTGGCCATGGAAGACTGTGAGTGAAGATTCAGATGAAAAGTATTTGTATTCTCCTCAAGGAAGTTCATGTTAAGCTGACAGACACACTTCCCCCCCCCCCCTCCTCCCACCCCAGTGGTTGAGAAGTCACAGAAGAATGTGACCAAGGTACCAGCTGTGGCCAAGATTCCAGCCCAGGATGGCAAGCGCCTTCATGCCTTCACGGCCCTCCCATCCTCCAGCATCACCGTCCTTGGACCACGCCGGCTGCCCGCGGTCAAGGCGAGCATAGGGAACAGTGACACCTTCATCCAGATCTTCACATCCAACGGCTTTCAATCCCTCACCAACCCCTCCTACATCGCCTCCATCACGAACCTGAAGCCAGACATCGCCATCCCGCTGGCAGACATGCACTACGCCGCGGCGGCGAGGACGACGCCCCAGGCAAAAAGCGTGAGGAGGATGTGTGAGCGCACCGAGGACTGGATGAGCGAGCTGCACAAGTCCCTCGACCTGGCCGACCTGCGCGCGTCCAATACGTCCATCTTCGCGCCCATCCTGCCAGCTCCGCACTCCGTCCAGTGGGAGTACCTCGGCCGTCTCTCAGGCGACCTCCTCGACAAGCTGTCCGGCCTGGCCATCTACGACGTCAGCATCCTGCCTGACCTATCCAGCTACCCTTCCCTCCTCCCCTTGCCCCGTCTCTCCTTCGATGCACCTCTGGGACCCCACGAGATCCTCCGCCAGGTCTCCCTCGGGGTCGACACCTTCCTCATCCCCTTCCTCAACACCGTCTCCGACGCCGGCGTAGCCATGTCCTTCACTTTTCCCCCGCCGCCCGCCGCGTCCCCAGGAGAAACTCCCACCACCACCACAGCAGACGGTACAGACCTCCTCCCCCTGGGTTTCGACCTCACCGAGCCAAACCACGCCACCGCCCTCGCGCCTCTCGTCGAGGGCTGCACCTGCCACGCCTGCACGACCCACCACCGCGCCTACCTGCACCACCTCCTCAACGCGCGCGAGATGCTCGTCTGGACCCTGCTCCAGCTCCACAACCACCACATCGTGGCCCAGTTCTTCGCCGGCGTGCGCACCTCGCTTGCCGCGGGTGCGGAACAGTTCGACGAGGACTGCAGGGCGTTTGCGCGGGCGTATGAGCCGAGCCTGCCCGTGGGGATGGGCACGCGGCCCCGGGCGAGGGGGTACCATTTCAAGAGCGGGCACGGGGCTGAGAAGCGGAACAAGGTTACGTGGCAGCTGCTGCAGGAGGGGCAGACGACGGGGCAGGGGAGGGAGGATGTGGTGGCGGCTTTAGAGGAGAAGCTGGCGAGGGATGAGATGGAGACGCCGGTTGTGCCGGGGGATGAGGTGGATGCGGTGGAGTTGGTGAGGGAGGGCTTGGGGGAGGTTGAGATCGAGAGGAGGGAGTGAGTAGCAAGGAAACAACAAGCTCGATAGATACCATACTCATTACTTATCATTGCAGGACTGATGATGGTTGGTTCACAAACCGAAAGGGACAAAAACAAACAACGAAAAACGAATAAAATAATTCTGCTCCGACTCGGACTCGAACCGAGGGCGCCGGCATCTTGGGCATCTTTTTCTTGGAGATGAGCTATAAGACCGGGGCTTTGACCGACTAAGCGATCGGAGCCTGGCTGCTTGTTTCTTGCAGCAGCAATTTTAGAATAGCCATATTAAATGAATGCGTGGGTGGGTGGACTGGGGATTCTTGGGACGAGTTCCGGAGAGACGGAGAATTCTGGGTGACGTGACTCTCCTACGTACGGCTGCGTGCATTGCTCAAATCTATCAGTATGGAGAGACAGCACGGGTCCAAATTTATCGTCTCGAAGCGTGCTGCCATAAGGCACAATGCAGTCTGAATCGACCTTGAATGGGGTTGAGGTTCATGTACTTGATGTCGTCAGCTAAACTTCACGGAGGTCGGTTAGGGGAGAGAGTCCTCTGCCACTGATGCCCGTGAAGGGAATTTCCATTTTTTTCCTTCTTTCTTTCTTCTTCCTCATCTTTTCAAAAGAATCTCAAGCAGTCTCCTGTGTCTCCACAGGCGGCTTGGGTTTCTTCTTCTTCTTCTTGGGCTTGACCGCGGCCTCTCCAGCACCAGCAGCCAGGCTCTCTCCGTTCTCCCCGTTCTCCCCGTCAACGTCCCCTGACACCGCAGCAGGCTTCTTTTTCTTCTTCGCCTTGGTAGCAACAGGCTCGCCCCCTTCATCCCCCTCAACCTTTGGCCTCGTTGCCTTCTTCTTCCTCTTCTTGATCACCGTGCCCTCGACATCCACGCCCTGCGCAACTTGTATTCTCTCGTTCGCCCTCTGCATCTCCAGTCGCAATCTCTCCACCTCCTTCATGGCCTGTGCCATCTCCGCCTCTTCCTGCTTCTGACGCTCATAGTCATACCCAGAGCCGTTCACGGTATCCGCACCGCCTTCCAATGTGAGGCTGCCAATATTGCTCGAGTCCACCTGCAGCAGCGACTGTTTGAGCTTCTTGGCGCGGGCCTTTGTGAGTGTGTCCGAGTTGTTTTCTGAGTCGTAATTACGCGGCGTCGATCCGCCGCTACCCGCCAGGTTCTCATCCTGAGCGACCACCACACGCTGCCGCGGTTTTGGTCGCAAGCTGAGGTTAGACGTCGGTCTGGCGCTCTCCACTTTGCCGAGATCGAGTTGCATGACGGGTATCGAGTCTATGTCGAGATCAGGGCCATTCTCGGTCTGGAGAATATTGTGAATAGGTGTCGAGGTTCCTGTGCGGCTGGTGGGTGCCTGGATGTAGAACGGATCATCCTTGTTCCTCTCGTCACGCTCTGCCTTCCGCCTTGCCAGGATATCGGCGTCAAGATAGCTGTCCTCGCTTGCCTGATACGACGTTGCGATCTCCTCGGGCGCCTCTGCGAGTCTGTTGATGGCAGGCTCACTGGACGAGATCGTCGTCGGTGGCGGTTTCTGGTGATAGTAGACCTCGAACTCATCTTCCTCTTCCATGCCAGGGGTGATGGTGTCTGCTGCAGACAACAGCCGGTTGAGGTTGGGGTGGATGGGCTCGTCAAGGTCAAGCCCGGCTGGCACTGGCACATTCATCTGTGCGCCTAGGGCCACAGAGTTCAGCTCCCACCCAATGAACAAGGAAGGAATCGCCTGCGTGAGTAACAGTGGTGGGTCTTGTTGGACTTCGTCGGTTGAGGTGGGCTGCCCAGACACGGCCTCAGAAGTAAGCTTGAGGAGCTCGGTGAATTCCACCGCACGCTCTTGAACCTCGAGGTTGGGATGAAGAGCCAGGGGTTCCAGCACGTGTACTATCCGCGCCAGCAACAACGATGTCTTGGCCTTCCGCTCCGATGTCCAGGTATCATGGTCACTTCCGGCGACCTGGGCGAAGATCTTGATCGTCGCTTGCAGGCAAGAAGCCAGGACATCGGGATACTTGGCACGTGGTAATATCTGCAACAAGTGTCCCAAGCTATCTTCCGAGGACGTCAACTGGTCCGAGTATTCCCCGACGATCCAGGCCACAGGTCTCAGCGCGCCCGATGTGACGGATTGTGCTGAGTTCGACTCGATGCCGTACTGGCGCAGAATCAGTTCGGCAGCGCTCACTACGGTGGGCCTGATTGCCTTGACCTTTACTGCCAAGCTCCTCAGCTCGTTCCCGATCTTTTCTGATATATCTCCTGCCGACAGCTGTGTGGTCGTCGCAGTCTGTGAGAGGCCGTCGTCAACCTGCCTTGAGACGGGAGCCATCCGCACAAGTTGTGTCAAGATGTCAATGTACCATTCAAAGTCGACGAGATTGCTGTAGTTGTCTTGAGAACACATGGTCAGGATCCGGCTAATCACCTCAACCCTGTAGTCATCTGGTAATGGTGGCGCCTGCTCGGCTTCTCTCTCGTGTGGGTTGATGGCGACCTCGGCGTCCACATCTTCGTCTGAGCCCGTCTCAAGTCTTTGAGCCGTCGGCCTGGCAGAAGGGGTCGAATTTTTCAGCTGTCTCATGAGGCGGCTGACTATTGACATTAGATTGTCGCTGCTGACCATGCCCTTGACCAAGTTCAGGGCCTGAACGCGGATGGTAATGTCGGGACTGTCTATACACTCCATAATCACATCCTCTTGCTGAGCAACCAGGAAAGGATGTGTTATGACAATCTTGTTGAAAGCCAGCAGGGCGACGTATTTCACTGAGTTTGGAAGAATTAGCCTGATATACTTGGAGAGGAACGAGTGATGTTGTCTTACGGTTCGGATCCCCATCAACCATAATCATGCCTCGAAGCTTTGTGACGCACAGAGAGGCGATCTCTTCCCTGCCTGATACATCGTCGGAGTCCCCGAGGATACCACCCTGAATAATCCCATTGATGCATTCGTATAGTAGAGACATAGCTGGCGTGGTCCGTATCAAGTCTGTGAGAGGAGGTAGCAATTTTCGAACAAGTCGAGGTTCCAGGGGTGTCAAGGTAGCAAACTATCAATCTAAGTCAGTGGAGGCACATGCACACGCACTCGGCTAAACATACCAGCTTGATCAACTTGATGGCCATCCAGTTATTGGTCCCGTCGACCAGAAGTTCGAACAGCCTCGGTGCCAGAGGGAGAAAGTCATTTGGGCGCCTCCAGCCCAGTTCACAGACGACATTCACGATGGCAGCCGTCACACTGGGGTCCTCATCTGGGGACATAAGGCGATCCTTGATCTGCGGCCATGCTGCCCTGAGCGTCTCTGGATATACCAGCGCTAATCTGTATAATGTGACAATGGTCTTCTTTCGGATCGAGGGGTTGCTGGAGGTAAGACGCGGTACGAGATCGGAGAGAGTTGACAGAGCCAGCGAAGGGTTGATTACGTGAGGAAGGGCAGTGATCGGAAGGATGATCGTCGTCGCCGAAGGAGAGGCCAGGTCCTAGGCACAAGAGTTGGTTGTTAGCCGTCAAGCGATCTCTTTGGTAAAAAAAGTTTCGGTTCATGTGCATACCTTCTTGATCAGGTTTGTGGCCAGCATCAAAACTTCGGTATCGGGTCGGAAGCTCTGAACGGCGGCCAGGTATCCAATGCGCTTCTGGTGGTACTTGGCAGAAGACATGACCTCGAGGACGTGAAAGGAGGCCCAGGACATGTCGTGGCCCATCATCTCGAGGTAGCAGAGCTTTAGCAAGGCAGTCGCCTTGAGATCTGTCGTCCCGTCTCAGTCTCCAGGCAGGTCGATGACCAAGGGCAATGAACAACCCACTAACCCATGTCTTGCGTTCGAACTTCGGCGCGACATTCTTTCAGACAGTTCTGAATGTACTCCTTCTCGTGGCCCTTGTGGTTCCGCAGGCCACGGATGAAGTCGTAGAGGGACTTCTCGAACCTGCCATCATTTCAGCTTCTGGAGCTCTTGCGCCGCACTCATCGACCATGGTAGCATACATCTTGTCGAGACGAGGAGGGGGTTCGCCTCTCCTCAAGTCACGCCGGGTTTAGGTTTGGTTGGATTGGAGAGGAGATGCTGCTCGAAATCTAGGAGAATGAGGAGGTGGCTGGAATCTGACGCATCTCTTCTGTGATCATCTTTGCGGGCGCGGTCAGGAGGTCCCTCCGTTGTGTCGTGTTGGCTCGTTATGCGAAGGATGAGGTCTGGGGTGTGTAGAGAGCAATTCGTCACGCAGGCACTTTATCACCCCGAGTCGAAGCTACAGCGGCTCGTGGCAAGCATAGCACATCATCGCTCGCGGGTGCCCCACGCTACAGGGTACCCTGTACCTCACCCGCTCACGTAATAATTGCACCCTGAGGGGCTTCCTTAGGAGGAACTAGCTACCTGAACCACTCTGTCTTGACGACCTGCTGGTTGGTCTATTGATGATCCCTGGTCATAATATCCAGCTTGCCAGGCGGCTTCAGCAAACACCAAACAACACCTCGAGCTGCTACCCCCCCACCCCCCTCGGTCTTCGTATCCTCGACAGGAGTCCTACAACTGCATCCTCTCCTGCAAACTGACGCCTCATCGTCCTCATCCATTGACCTATCTACCGAGCTCGACACACCGAGCACCTCCCGACCATGGCCCCGTCACTCCTTCACCCCCCGGGTCAGCTCTCTCCGGCGCAAGCCCTCGAGCTGTCGCAACGTGCACCACACGTGCTTCAGAGCTCGCCGAGCACCATCTCGTCGTCGGTATTGACGTCCCTCTTCTCCGCGCCGGAGAGCACAGAGCTATGGGTGACCTACGAGAACCTGCTGCTGTCATGCCTCCGGACAGGCGACGAGCAATCCGCCCACGAGTGTCTCGAGAGGCTCGTCAAGCGGTTTGGCGATGACAATGAACGGATCATGGCTTTCAGCGGGCTGGTCAAGGAGGCCGAGGCCTCTAGCAATGCCGAACTCGAGAGGGTGCTCAAGGAATACAATGCGATCTTGGCCGAGAACAATACCAATATTGTCAGTGGCTTGTCTCTCAAGTCTACCAGTGGCCCTTTTTATATTGACTGTGTGTAGCCCGTCACAAAGCGCCGAATCACATTACTTCGCTCACTCGGCCGTACTGCTGATGCGGTTTCCGGGCTGACCGCCTTGCTGGATTTTTGTCCCGTCGACGCAGAGTCCTGGGCTGAGCTTGCCGACATCTACTTCTCGCAGGGCCTGTACACGCAGGCTATTTATTCTTTAGAGGAAGTGTTGGTACTAGCGCCAAACGCCTGGAATGTCAGTAATAGCGAGGACAACAGAACGTGTATATGGGCTAATTGGATGACGCAGATACACGCCCGACTGGGAGAGGTGGAATACATGGCCGCAACGGCCTCCGGAGCGGATGACAGTGCCGCTCGCAAGTATCTTTCAGAGTCTTTGAAGAGATTCTGCAGGAGCATCGAGCTCTGTGACGACTATCTGCGTGGCTACTACGGTCTCAAGCTGGTGAGTGAATCGGGAGAGAAGCACTGACGAGATCCTACTAATTGATATTCAGGTCACCACCAAGCTCTTAAACGATTCTTCCCAATACACCAAGCAAACTGATCCAGATGACTTTTCGTTCCCCGCAAAAGGCACCATCGAGAAGCTCAGCGAGAAGGCTACAGAGAAGCTTTCCGAGATCGTCCGCCGCAGTAGTTTGAAGGAGAAAGGCTGGTGTGGCTACGAGGAGTCGGAACTTGCAGCCGTACGCGAACTCCTTTCGAATGAGTCAACCGGTGTTATTAGATGAGAGGTTGCGACATTTTGAGCATAATACGGTTTCCTCCATTACATGCTCGGGCCAATGACGTGGTCAGGTTGCACAAGGAACCAGCGCTGCCGAGGTCTGCGTCCCAGTCATCGCAGGAACAGACAGAACCTGACGATTTACAGGTCAGTGCAGGGCCTCAGCAAGCACTCTTTGGGGCCACTATTGGTACCTTTGATTCACGCCGTGCATATCCGAGGGATCCTTGCGCAGTCAAGATGACCAGACGACCTCCTCGCACGTGGCATTAATCGACTGGAGCTGCGTTGGACGTAGGGGCTTGGGAACAAGGCTCGGTGTGGGTTCTCGACTGCGCCTCTAGAGGCTTATCCTGCCCTTTCGTCGAAATTTCGGACCTGCATCTCGAGGTCTCGGATGCCGACCTGCGGCCTGAGTTCATACATTTCCTTGCGTATGGCCCTAGGGCCCAAATTATTTTGTCTCTTCTCAACGCCGCTGAATGCGTTCGATCACACGTTGTTTGCGCCCATGCTGTCGCTGGTGAGGTCGACTTTATTACGGCCTTCGAGCGGGAAAGCCTCTTAGCATGTCCGTTCTGTTAGGGTTGGAATCTCTACTGTACGCAGCTCACGACTTATTTCAAGACTGCTGCTACCAGTGCCGAAATAGTATCAGCACAGAATCCTTTCTAGTCCAGACTGACTTCCCGCAGTAGATGGTGAACCTTCATGATGCGCGCTGATGTCCTGAGCAAATGGGAGCAGGAGAACGAAACAAGGTGGGCCCCCTGGTCCGAACATAATGCAACGACAGGAGGGCAGGCCAGTTCAGCCTCTGGGGACAACTAGAAGCGGACCAACTGCATCTGTCAAAGCCAGCCTCGTACAGACCCGCCGACTCTGGCAGGTGGTCTCGACCGAACAAGCCGGGACAGCCCAGCACAAAAACACAAGACCATTAGCAGAACTTCCGACCTGCATAGAGCCGGGCCTTGCATGTGTGCGTGCGTGCATGCATGCATGACCAGGGTTCGATGGCTTGTGGCCCGGCCGACAGGCATAATACTACTGCATACCACGTACACGCGCATTGCCTTAGCAGCAGTGCCAGCAGGAAGGTTGTGGAATCCAAGATCCCACCGCCGAAAAGGGCTGGGCCAGACAGGCCGACCAGAAAGAGCCCTTTCGAAACACAAAGAATCCCCTCCCTCGCCAGTCAGTGCAGTCACGTCGCGGATTTTGTGAGACCGCCGTCTCAACCTTGAAATCTCCTTGAACCAACTCTCCTTTTCTCATTAGCCTCGGGTCGAGACGACTAGGACGACGGGTATTCCCTGGGGACCCTGTTCGCGGGCGTCTCTGGTTCCTTGTTGCGGTGAATCTTAGCCCTGGATAGTCAGTCAGAGCCTTGTGCGATGATGATGATGTGGTGGTGGTCGGCCAGGTCTGGTGGATCGAATGTCCCGGCTTACACGAGCCAGACCTGTTAGCTCAGAGTTCCGGCATCAATGGTCAGGCGATCCGTCTGCCGACCCGGATGCGGTCTTGCGAATTTGTCAGACACCTCTTTTGTGTGTATGTGCGTGTGTGCGCGCGCGTATGTTCGAATACTCGTCAGCAGTAAATGTTGTCTGGGGCCGTCCATCGTCATAAGTGAGACCACAACCTACTACCCACTGCCAACCAACCTATCTGGTCAGGAGGGGGAGGGAGGGCCTGGGAGAAGGAGGGGCCAGATGCAAGCGGCCCTTCTTTTTTGAGATCTACAATCTGCTTTGTGACGGGTCCGGCCGAGAAGGAGGGGTGGGAGAAGAAGCTCGGGCTCTCTTCCATGGGGGAGGGGGGCAGAATTCTCGCATCGAGGTTAGACGAACGAACACCAAAGATTTGCGGTGGTGGCGGGCTTCGTTCCCCCCCGCCCCCTCAACACCTGATCTCCGTGGCCGTCATCGTGCATCGAACCAGCCATCCTACTGCGGGCCTGTAGCCTGAGATTGGACGCCTGACGGTGCTTGGGTGCTTGGCTACAGGGCATCAGGTTGCCCTGCACAACTCTGCAGTAGCCGGGACTTCTGACCCATGCCACAACCAAGTCTTTTCTCCGCCTGGCCCGCCACTGGATGGCCAGTCAGGCAGTGCAATGCACACACACTGCGCCCGCCTGTATAGACTGCTGTGCTGTGTTTACATGTACTATGGTGCTACTTACATGGCAGATCCGTGAAGGTCACCCACCCACCACCCCCATCCAATCCGCCCCCGACCCAAAAATTCGCCTGGTTCCCAGTGTCACCAATCCACGACAACACCACGAGGAGCCTTCTAGACACATCAGTTTTCACAGCGATTCCCGGGTTTTTTTTCTCTTGCTTTTCTTCATCGCTCACGCCCAGCTGCTAGAGGTAGCCAACCAAACCGCCAGAGCAGATCACTTTTCTTCACCGCATCCTCGAGGCTGACTCTTTTTTCTCTCCCAACGGTACCCAATCCGCTTTTTGTCTTTGCAGCCCAACCTGCCGGCGCTCATTTCTTTGCCAGGTCAGCCTGGTCAAGCAAAGAAAGTCGAAACGCTCGTACCGACGGCTCTCTCCCCCTCTCCCTCTCCCTCTCTCTGCCTACACTGCACTACACTCTGCACGACACATTGTGTGGATCGGGACACACTTTAGGACTTACACGTCCAGGTCTTGTCTACAAGATCCTCCTTACATTTGCAGCCTTGGGAAGCGCATTGACTCGCATCTCCCCCTCCCAATCCTTTCCCACCCCTCCTCTCCCCCCCCCTCCTTCAGCTCCCTTCGCGCCTGGAACACACAATCAATCTCTCTTGTCCCATTCGCCATTTTCATCCGTCCAGGCTAGGTGGATTTCGTCTTGTCACCGGACCTGAGGGGTTGTTTTTCTCCCCCCTACCTAGCAGCACCTCTGGACGGACGCACACACATCGGCAGTCCTCCTTCCCCTCCCCCTTCGAAGTTGTTTGTCACGCAGCTGCGTCAGTCTGGCGCAATTCGCATTGCAGTGGGGTCGACCCAACGTCAAGATAAACAAGCCACACATAGACATACACATACCCACACACCCTGCTCCCCCCCCCCTGGCAGGTTTCCCTGGTCGAAGACGATATAGTTGTGGAATCCATCCCAGTCGCCACTGGTTCATCCACGCTCCTCCTCTGTTATTATTCTCTGAGGACCACAACAACCGCCTCTGCTCCGACTGGTCTCGTCCCAGATTCGTCGGGCACAAAAACGGTACACTATCTGGTGTGATTTGTGTTACCAATGTCTCGGTGAGCAATCCCTCCCTCTTTTTTTTTTTTTTTTTCTCTTCTTCTTTCTTGTTGCCTTACAGGAAACCTACCTAGGGTTTCTGAAACTGGCCCCCAGACTGACG
>JACWST010000435.1:0-13865 GCA_014850475.1 Cryphonectria naterciae | reverse complement strand
CCCCCCCCCCCCCCCCCCCACCCCACCCCTCCCCCCCCCCCCCCCCCCCCCCCCCCCCCCCCCCCCCCCGTAACCCTCACCCTCTTCCTTCGTCTCCTACCCCAGAAAGCGAACCCCCAAGAAACGAAAGAAGAAGAAAAGAACAGAAATATCATCCAACACCGCGCAAGAGTGGCATACATGTCGTGCCGGTAGAACAAGACCGTCGTTGAAGACTCGGGACCCCTGATCCCAAGCGTCGGCGAGCGATGTCAGCCCCGACTAGATCGCGGACCTGGTCGACCAACGCCCAATCCGCACCGCGCGCACGCAAGAACACCCTGCCGTCCTCCTCGTCCGCCGCTGCTCTCACGCCGTCCTTATTCCCTCCGTCCTACGCCTCCACGACGACCACCACCGCAACCACCGCCGCGCCCTTCGAGGAGACCATCTCCACCCACGCCCACGCCCACCTCAACGCCACCACGATCACGACCACGAAACATGCATCCTCGTCCTCCTCTCTACCTCCTCCCTCCTCGTCCTCCTTCCCCCCGCTGGCCGATGACGATAATGCCCCCGATGGTGAGCCGGTAGCCACACCGTCCTTCCTCCAGCCTCGTGTGGCTGCCGTCCTCGGCGTCTCCAGACACTGGCACCCCGTGTTGTTCTCCCTGCGCCTGCTGTCGATCCTGCCGGCCATCATCCTCGGCTTCCCGCTCGCGATCCGCTTCTTGCTCATGCTGCATGCGTTTGCGACGACGGCGGCGACGACATCCGATGGACAGGCCGGGGTTCACAGCGGAAGCAGCGGTGGTGTGGGCGAGGAGAGGCTGTTGCTGACGGAGCTGATGCTGGCTATCATATGGGTAATAATTCTTTTTCCGGGTCGTGGACACAGGCCTGTTTGGCTGACTTGACGAAACAGTGTGGGTGTTCGGGATACCTTTCATTCTACTTTACAGACTACCTCATGTCCAGGTGGTGAGTTTATGGTCCCCTTGCCCTGCGTCAACAAAAAAGAGGGGGAAAGAGAGAATGTGATACTGATCATGAATGCCTTTCCTCTTCTCCTAGGCTCATCAACTACACCCCCTCCGCAACCGCCTTCCGCCTCGTCTCCATATCTGCCCTCAACGGCTACCTGCAGTCATGGACCCTCTATCTGAGCGGCAGCTCGCAGGACCCTTTTCTCCTGCTACCTACATGGATCATAATTACCAGTGTGCGTCTCTCTCTCTCTCCACAAGAGCAATATCTTCGCCCGCCCCATCGAGCGGTCCAAACAGACAGAGAGAGAAGGATTATATATTAACAAGACCGGTGCCATACACTCTTCCTCTCTCAGACTCTTACTCTAGTATACCATATCACCTACCGCAAGATCAACATCCGCAAGGAGACCTCCACCTCCATCAGTGTCTTCTCTATGGCAAGCTACATTAGCATGGTGGCTCTGCTCATACAGCAGCATTGGGACAGGACCGACTGGCTGGAGCTGCCATTTGTTGCGCTGGGTTGTCGGGTCCTCAGCGGTGGCGGGGACGTGGTGGTCTGGGTGGCCAAGTATGCGAATATTACGGTGGCACCCTGAGTAGAGGGAGAGGGAGGGAGGAAATATACAACTTTTGCGTCCTTGTTGGTGGTGGTTCTGTTTTTTTCCTGCTCGAAAAGATCGTTCACAATTTGCTCATGATACCCCCCCAATTGCGCGGAAAATATATATATTTTTTTTAGAAGCTTCTCAGGAGCGTCACGATTGTAGCAATTCACGATCTACGATATCACACACACACACACAGAGAGAGAGAGAGAGAGAGAGAGTAAGACGTCAGGAGAAAGAATGTTCATCATTGCCTTAGGGGGCTGTGGATTCTCATCTACCCCCAATTTCACTAACAAAAGGGATATAGTGCCTGCCTTTTCACCTAGTATGGTAGGCGTCAGGCGTGATCATCAGACTCGCTCCCTGACACTGTCCTCCAAGGATACGTCCGCTTTGCGATAAGTCCAGGGATCACCACCGGTCGGCAAGTGGGATCATGTCATGTAACGCTCGACAAGCCAAAAATAAGTCTCCGTGTAACCCGAGATATTTCTTGCAGTAGAAGACGAGACGTGTCCTCGTCACCGGTACAGGCCGTTTCTCTACGGCCAGCTGTTCCCGCACGGACGTGTTCGAGGGCGGGGCCTATATGACATGAAGGCCCTTAGAAACCGTGAACTCGGACCATCTCCTTGTCGAAACCAAGGCCCGTGGTCTTCTCGTCGTTGGTGATCTCGCCGCAGAGGAAATCGTGCATGTTGTTGCGCTGATCGCCCTGGAGCTGGATCACCTGGCCGTGTTCCTCATCTTCGATGACGGTGCCATTGCAGTTGTACCGCTTCTTGGCCTGCTTGCAGATCTTCTTGAGGTTCCACTTCTTGGGAATGTTCGTAACCGTGGTCAGGGTCTTGCGTCCATTGCGCTCTGTACCATTGGGTTCTTTTGTCAGCGGGCTTTTTACACTTTTCCTTTTTGTATATCGCAGATAGGAGGGGAGGTGCCGGGGGGGGGGGGGGGGGTTTTTTTTTTTTTGTTTTTTTTTTTTATTTAAAGAAAAAAAAAGAGGAGAAAAAGGAGGGCTACAATTGAAACTAAGTAAGAGGCAGAAAAAAAATATGAAAGGGAAGACGAGACAAATCAAATGTATGGCATGGCATGGCATGGTGGGGGAAATGGGTGGTATCATAGGGAGCTTTATAGATGTTGCGCTTATCGTTTCATAACGTACTATATTCGAAATACCTTGGTATGCGTATCTTTTGGTCTCTGAACTCTTCTAGGTCGTGCGTGATATATATCACCTGGCCTATCCAAACGGCCTCAACGATGTGAAGAAGAACAAAGTGTCATTTGAGGGGGGGTATCATATTCCTCTCTCTTCCTTATTATGAGCCCCAAAGAAATCCAGCCTTCTTCACATCTCCCACCTATCCACATGAGTTGTGGTGATTATTTACATCTTCCTATAATTCCACGTCATCATGACACTGGCGTTCTTGTACCAGCTGAGCAGCGGGTTCTCGCCGTTCCGGGTCTCGCAGTCCTCGACAAAGGCCCAGCTGCGCATGAAGTCCTCGTGAGACCAGACACGGCTCAGCTTGCCCGTGATGGAGCGGTAGACGGCTTCCATGGTGGTGAAGTCGGTGGGGAACATGATGTCGAAGTAGCCTTGATGGACCTATTTCCCGCCACACATACAATCCCGTTAACTTCTCTTCTTATACGACCATCAAGCCTCGGGGGGAGAGGAAAGGGGAGAAAAAAAGAAGAAAAAGACTTACCAGAGGTGTGCTGACCGGCACGGGGGTCCGCTGGTATCTGGTCTGCACGATCGGGGCATTCAACCCCTTGATGGCGTCCGGCAGGGAGTGAAAATCGCTGGTAGCCAGCTGGTGGTTTGGGAAGTACTGGTCCAGCACCTCGAAGAAGGCCATCAGGCGGGTGGGAATGTACTCGGGCTCCGACAGGTCGTCGCCGCTCCTGCGCCTCAGGCCCTCTCGCGCCCTCCGCAGGCCGCTCGCCCACAGCGGCTCCTGCTTGGGGATGCCGCGGCCGGAGCGGCTGTGGTAAGGGAGGGGATAGATGCCCTCGGTGGCGATGTGACGAAGGCGCAGGAAGCGTGCGATGGTGGGGTCAGTCACGGGGGAGAAGAACTCGTAGAAGTCGCCCTCTTCGTCGATGAGCACCGTGCCCTGCAGAGGCTCCTCGGTAGCGAGGTCGTAGCGAAGCACGTCGTGAGCAAAGTTGTCGAAGACCTCGAAAGCGAGGAAGAAGCAGGGCTCGGGCACGGGATCGCGCCAGTCAAAGATGGACCTGTTGATGATGTCGACCTTGCCCCTGTGGCCCCTGGACTCGGCGGTGGCGGCCAGGGAAGCCTGCTGGACGCCGGCGAGGTTGCTCGAGATCTCGATGATCCTGTACCGTGTCCTCTCGTAGACCTCGGGCTCGACATCTCGGATGTAGTCCAGGATGTTCAGCATCAACGTGCCCCTGCCGGCGCCCATCTCGTAGATGATCAGGTCGTGGTAGGGGAAGCTGGTGTGCCTGTAGTTCTCGCAGAGGTAGCGGGCGATGGCCTCGCCGTAGTAGGGGCGGAACAGCTCGGTGGGCGTGTACCAGAGCTGGCGGGTCTCGGAGGGGCTGGCGGCGTCCAGGGCGTCCTCAAATTCAGTGTAGCGCCGCGAGAGGAGGGAGTGGAACTCGAGCTCGTCACGGATGAGGGGGAAGTCGAAGGGCTCGCCTGGTGTAAAGATGACGACCTGTTTGGAGAAGTAGCCGTAGTGAGGGTTGTAGAGGCTGTCTGTTCTCTCCTGTCAGCAAGAGACACCGGCATGCCTCGAGCGATACGACCCGAGGGCTTGGTGGGTGGTGGCTGGGCGGAGTAAGTAAGTGACTGGACTAACCTTCGATGAAATCTCGCATCAACATCTTGACCCTCCTCGGCCTCTCAGTGGACCTTCTCAACTCCCTCGCGGTGACGAGGGGATACCGCTGCGCCTCCTCTGACCTGTCCCTGGGGAGCACATGGTTCCTCTGCTGCCACCCGCGCTCCTTCTCTGCCGTCGAGGGGGGAGGGCCTCTGCCCCTCCCAGAAGACAAGGCACGTGACTGTCGAAGCTGGCGGCCGTGATGAAGAGCGGCGGCGAGATGGGAGAGGTTGCGACGGGCGTGGCAGGCAGGGTGAGGGTGACGAAAGAGCTGCCTGAACAGCTGGGTTACTATGGGCGAGTCCATAGGTGGTGGTAAGGGTGAGGAGGAGGAGGAAGAGGAGGAAGAGGAGGAAGAGGAGGAAGAGGAGGAAGAGAGGCAATGTGAGAGAGGTCGGGTTGGTGGTTGCGGTGCTCTGTTTCTACAGTGAGTGGTTGGAGCTTCACCACAAGAACGGTACAGTACAGGCTAGGGTCCCCACTGAGACAAAAGATAATGGGGAGGGGCACATCATTGGTCAGAGCTCTGATAGCCATTGAAAGACCCGACCCCTCTAACTGGGATCAGCAAGGTACCACTGCATGTACCGAAGCTCGAGGTCTCGAGCTTTTCTTGTGCATATGACATCAATGCTCAAATGCTCACTGGATGAGATCTTAGAAGCTCAATGCAATTGTTTTCTCAATTACTTACTTCTCCATTAGAGACACGCCCCCTCCCCCCCTTCTGAATTGTATACTTAATTCTCTTCAAGACGAAAACTGGATATAAAAGATAAAGTCTGGCAAATAAAGAAGAGGGAAAGAAACCCCACCAAAAAAAACCAAAAAACCACCATCACCACGATGTTATAAAGAACTTTCTTGAGGGCATAGTAGCAAACCAACCATGACTCTCAGCAGCCACCTCAGCGACCACTCCAGGGTCTATGGCACCGCTGCCCTCACCATCACCTTCCTCGCTGGCATCCTCGCTACCCTCGGCTTCAAGGACCTGTATCCAGACCTCGAGAGGCGGTACAAGTCCTCCACCAAGAAGGGCAGCGCAGCCCATCCCAGGACTACCACCCGTCGTCAGTCCATCGCGTCGACGCTCACTCCAGACCCTCGTCGCAGCAGCCTCTTCTTCGGCCCACCCCTCCAGCTCGAAGACCGCGAGTCCGACGATGGCCTCGTAGGCGATCCCGCCGGCGCCGGCGCCCCCGTCGTCTCAGAGGGCATCGAGTCCACCATCGGCCACACGCCCCTCATCCGCCTTAGAGCCCTGTCCCGCATCACAGGGCGCACCATCCTCGCCAAGGCCGAGTTCCTCAACGGCTGCGGCGGTTCCCCCAAGGACCGCGTCGCCCTGTCCATGATCCTCGCCGCCGAGAAACAAGGCCTGCTGGTCCCGGGCCGCGGCGACACCATCTACGAGGGCACCGTCGGCAGCACCGGCATCTCGCTGGCCACCCTGGCCCGCGCCCGCGGCTACCGCTGCCACATCTGCATGCCCGCCGACGTGGCCATCGAGAAGTCCGACCTGCTGCGCCAGCTCGGCGCCGAGGTCGAGCGTGTCGAGCCCGCGCCCATCACCAGCCCGGCCCACTTTGTCAACCTGGCCCGGAGGCGCGCCCGCGAGCACGCCACCCTGCACCGCGACGACGGCAGCGTCGGCTTCTTTGCTGATCAGTTCGAGAGCCCTGCCAACTGGGGCGCCCACTTGCGCTCCACGGGGCCGGAGATCTTTGCCCAGACCGGTGGGGACATTGCTGCCTTTGTTGCCGGCGCCGGCACGGGGGGTACCATCTCCGGCGTCGCGCGGTACCTGAAGGAGGTCGCGGGGCTGGGTGACGACATCAAGGTGGTCCTCGCCGACCCCCAGGGCAGCGGCTTGTATAACAAGGTCAAGTACGGCGTCATGTACTCGCCCACGGAGAAGGAGGGCACGAGGCGGCGCCAGCAGGTCGACACCATCGTCGAGGGGATCGGCATCACGCGCATCACGGAGAACTTCGAGGTGGGCAGGGAGCTGATCGACGATGCGGTCAAGGTGACGGACGACCAGGCGTGCAGGATGGCGCGGTGGCTGGTGGAGAACGAGGGCGTGTTTGCCGGGAGCAGCAGTGCCGTCAACCTGGTGGCTGCCGTGGTCACGGCTATGAAGCTGCCCGAGGACAGCCAGGTGGTCACCATCCTGTGTGATTCCGGCCAGAGACACCTGAGCAAGTTCTACAAGAGAATTGCGGACATGGGACTGGAGGAACAGCATGAGTCGCTAGATTTGTTTGCCCTGCTCGGTATCGAGAAGACGGTTACGTCCATGACAAAATAGGGTTACCCCCTCGATGAGTTCTATTTCTCTTCCTGGATCGTAAAAGCCCGTCTTCAAAAGAACGAAGATCGCAGACAGTAGAGAACAGAAAATTTATGAAAAGTGCGTACCTCTCCAGGCTCATCACAAATTTCGTGGCTCCTCCTCCCGTCAAAAGTGAGAGGGCGACGGTACATGGTCGCGCAACCACAGAAAGAACTGAACATATTCACTCGCGCAAAAGTCAAATAACTCCCCCTTGCCGGATGTCCCAGCTATCCTATTGCCTCAGAAACACCCCTTTGTCCGTTACGCCGCCAACACCTTCTTGTTTTTATTCTTATTTTTCGACGAGGCGAAAATCAGAAATGTCCCGGGGAGTGAGATAGAGAGTAGAGACCTGAATCAGGGCCAGGCCCAGAACAATTATCTCGCAACCACACTGCGCCCTGTGGAAGCAGCAGTCTCGCAGACGAAATCTTGCCTGCGCTGCTCAAGAGAACTGGAACCGGGTGGAAAGAAGAAGTAGAAATAATTAGCACAATATAGCACTCATCGGACGCTCCAAGTTCGGTTATTATATGACATACCTTCCAGCGGTTACCGCAGTTAAGACACTCGCAGAACGTGGTCATAGGCTCATCAGCGCTGCGGGTCTGGGCCTGCGTGTAGCTGACCTTCTTCTGGCCGCACTTGCCGCATGTGAGGGCATCGCTGATGCTCTTCTCGGGCTGTGCCACCTGCGCATTGTTAAGATTCTCCTTCTCCAAGGCCTTGTCGCGCTCCTTGTGCTCCTGGCTCTTGAGCTCGTCCTGGGTCATCTTGATGAAGTCAACAGGGGAAATCTCGCCCAGCCGCACCTTGCGGCGCAGCTCCGTATTGCTCTTGACCTTGAGGTTCTGGAACAGAGACCTCATCTTGGCCCGGTACTCGGCGTTCTCACCGCCAAAGTGCTTGAAGGCGGCGGCCTCGACCTCGACCGCCTTGGACAGCACTGTCTCGACAGAGTCGGGGTTCTGGTAGCAGATGCCATTGTACATGACGATGATGCAGTTGTTGCGGACAAGGGAATCGGTCACGTCGGTCTTGGGGTTGTCGACCCTGTGATTGCGCTTCTCGGCGTCACCCTGGTATGGTTTGCTTGCAGAGGGAGTGGGAGGAGGAGCGGGCGAGGCGGTAGTAGACGGGGTGCTGGTGCGAGTAGGAACCGAGGGAATGCCCTTGTGCTTCTTGCTCTGAACCGCCTGCTTCCACTTGTCGACAACCCGCTTGGCGGCGCCCCGGATCTCCTCGGCCACGCTCGGATCATGGCGGAGCTTTCCGATATGCTGACCTGCCTTGGTAGACTGTCGTCGAAAAGAGAGACACAAAGAGAGAAAGAGTCAGCAGCTGCATCCAAGTACAGTGCAGGGGTTCGGTGTGAGCAATGCGAGGTGAGGGCGATGTGAAGGCGTGGAAGAAAACACGATGCGCCGCAGGCCAGGAATGGGGGATATGCGCCGCGGTTCGATGTGGAATCGGTTCACGATCCTCTGGGGATTCGCTCTCAAGGATCACAAGTAACTCAGGCTTACCCGAAGGACATCCTCGCTGGGGGAGTCTGCCTTCTCCAGGCCCTTGAGGATGGCGACGATGGTGGAGGGAGGCTCCTTCTTTTGAAGGGCCAGCTTCAAGTTGTCGATCTGCTCCTTGAGCTTCTTCTGATCCATCTTTGCGGCTCCTTGCGAGGGATGCGGTGGTATTGAGACTATGGACGCGACAGCTGCGCGGCGCAAGAGACAGGTGCAGCGGGGTGTGGTGACGAAATGGGGATCGTTCGGCGCAGATCGAGATGGGCCGCAAGGAGGGGCGGCGTTTGCAGGGTGAGCTGGTTCGCGAGTGGAGCCGACGAAGCGGAAGAGAAACCTCTCTCGATGAGACCACCAACACGACTGTGCGATGCAGAGACGTCGAGAGGAGGGAGTCGAGGGGTGGGAGGTTGAGGTGGTGAGGCGGAGGAGGCGAGAACAAACAGATCTGGAGAAAGTGAGAGAGCTTGGCTCTAGAAGCCCGATCAGATAATGATGCGGCGGTACTAAGGAAAGGGAGACAGGGGTGTATCGCAGCTGGCACGTGCGTTGGACAAGGAACATACATGGACAGGCACGACAGGGACTGATGCACCCCAGAAAGACTGCTAGCCCGCCTTGCCCGCCTAATGTAGATCTCGCCTTAGGGTCTCAGTGCTCTGCTGTACATTGCAGTAGAAGAGAAAAGAGGAAAATGAGAAAGAAACCCCAGGGCAAGCTATTGTGTCCGTTTGTCGTCTATCTCTTTTTCTCTCGATTCTCTTCTTTTGTTTCTAGATTATTCCTCTTGTCCCACTTTCTTTTCTTTTTTCTCTTTTCTTCGCCATTCCTTGCTTCTACTGGTCGTGGATGGAGTTTCACACGCAGCAAACGCTCAGAGACCATCATTTTCAGTTTGAAATACGCCGTTCGTGTTACACACAGGCGTGATACAAACTTCTTGAGTGTGATGCTATACTGAGTGGATTGTTCATTTAATATTCAAGTACACCACCGCATCAGCACAGGGCTGTCCTCTCCTCCGACATCCGAGTAGAACTTCGACCTTCTATTTACTCGAAGAGGACCCACGAACAGAGATCCATTCCAATCCCTAGGGACCGCCACTCAGATCATCTGTCTTCGGCACATCAAGTATCCACATCTGTATTCCCTACTCCAAGGTATGCACGACATGACCTGCACATGGATGGTCTCAAAAATAGGCAAGGGGAGCTACGATGCTTGGAGAGATCGGACCGCCCTGAGGCTCGAACGCTGCTGGGGGATATGTACTCCAGAAGCGAGAGTTTATTAAGAAGAATTGCTTAAGACCGTCAAGCTACCCTCGACATAGCACCGGGATTGAATCGTCTAGGGAACAGAGAATTCTAAGAGGTGTCAAAAAGAAACATGACCAGCCACGAAGTAAAGAGGCGCATGATGTCGTCATCACCAGCTCAGGACTTCATATGGTTTGCGAAACGCGCGTGCTCTATACTATAAGCCCACTGGTTGGTTTCAAGGTAGACATACATACTATTGTGTAGTGACAGGTACCAATGGCTATGGTGGTGTTGATGTGGTTCAGAGGGGCTGCAAGGCCTAAGGCGTCTTTAGTGGGTCAGGCTTAGGACCCTGACAGACCTTCCAATCAGGACAGGCCAATTCCAGACCTGACGTGCTCGGGAAATAGGGGCAACCGCTGTAGCTGCATAGTGTGGTAACACTGGCAGCTGATGATGAACCAACCCCTGTGGCCCCTGGACCTGCTGCCAAGCCGCATACAGCCGCATTTCGCTACTGCTGCCAGGTGGTGCTAAGCTTCGTATCCTGTCTTGACTTACGACGACCACGATCCACACCTCCCTCTCACCATGGCACAGGTATAAGAACTACACCTAGAACCTGTCAGGACCTTTACGATCGTAACGATCGCCAGCCATGACCTGAGCTACTCGTGTGTTCGCGTCCCTCCCGAACCCGCCGCCACTCCGCCATGAGCCCACTCTCCTTTCTCCGGAGTGTTTACACTCTCGACACTCTCGACACCCGGTTCACCACGCCATCCACCTCCTCGTATCGGACCGTCATAGACTCACGTGGGGACTCGGGAGCGAGGGGTACACAGAAGGAGAGGATTGCCAGCAGGGCGTCTCCAGCAAGATGGAACACGCCCGAGTTCTACCTCTACTACCTCGTCATCGGCATCTGCGTTCCCTTGATGCTCTGGATTCCACATACCGTGTCAAGACGTATGCGATCCCACCTCTCAGGCTGAGCTTTCTTTTGTTCGGGGCCGCTAACAGGCTGGTGGAAGCTTCCGACCCGAGATACCACAAATATGAACCTTGGCTGAGCCAGGGCTGGATATTTGGCCGGAAGATTGTAAGCTCCCAAGGGGGTCCGCCTCCTCCAGACTAAGACTAACAGTCTGTCACATCAGGACAATACAGATGCGCAGTATTACAACTTTCGAAAGAACATCCCGTACATGACGCTCCTCCTCATCTTCCATCCTCTCTGCAGAAAGGCATGGAACAAGTTCTACCGCCCCCTGCCTCCGGGCAAGACGCCGCTCGACACAGCAGAAGCCCGGCTCGAGCAGCGCGCTTCCTTCGACTACGCCTTCGCCTTGGTCTTCTTGGCCGCCCTCCACGGATTCTCCATGTTCAAGGTGCTGGCGATTCTATACATCAATTATACCATGGCCACGAACCTACCGAGGACCTGGGTCCCCACCGCGACGTGGGCGTTCAACATCGGTGTGTTGTTCGCCAATGAGCTGTGCGATGGCTACAGCTATAGGGACGCTGCGGCCCTGCTGTCGGGCACCTCGCCATACCTAGTGAGGACGTCACCCGTGGAGGGCACGCTGGTGTCCTGGGGCGCCTGGATGGACAACTGGGGCGGCATCATGTCACGGTGGGAGATCTTGTTCAACATCACCGTGCTCCGGCTGATCAGCTTCAATATGGATTACTACTGGAGTCTAAATTACCGGAGCGCAAGCCCCATCGAGGTACGCGCCCTCTCGAACAACGCTTTTCCGGCTGCTGCTGCTGCTGCTGCTGCTGCTGCTGTTGAGGGTACTGAGACCCACAAGACTGACAAGCCTAAGAAGAAACAACTCGACCCCACGGCCCTCTCGGAGCGAGACCGGGTCAACATACCCGCGGCCGCTCGCGACTTTACGTTTCGAAACTACCTCGCCTACACCGTGTACGCACCGCTCTACCTCACAGGCCCCATCCTCACCTTCAACGACTACATCTCTCAGTTGCGGTTCCGGCCGCTCAGCATCGAGACGCCACGCACCGTGCGGTATGCCGTGCGCTTCCTCCTCTGCCTGCTCTGCATGGAGGTCCTTCTGCACACCGTCTACGTCGGGGCCATCACCAAGGCCGGCCCAGACTGGGCGTCGTACACCCCTGCGCAGCTGAGCCTGCTCAGCTATAACAACCTCCTCATCATCTGGCTGAAGCTGCTCATCCCCTGGCGGCTCTTCCGGCTGTGGTCGCTCGTGGACGGGATCGACCCGCCCGAGAACATGGTGCGCTGCGTGAGCGACAACTTCAGCGTCCTGTCCTTCTGGCGGGGGTGGCATCGCAGCTACAACAAGTGGCTGGTGCGATACCTCTGGATCCCGCTGGGCGGCGCCGACTTCCGGACCACCGCCTCGGCTGTGATGTCTGCCATCAAGTATCTCATAATCTTCACGTTCGTGGCGCTGTGGCACGACATCAAGCTCAGACTGCTGCTGTGGGCATGGCTGATCGTGCTATTTATCCTGCCCGAGGTCCTCGCGAATCTGGCGTTTCCCAAGCGGAATTTTGAGGGGCGGGAGACGCAGTACCGGATGCTGTGCTGTGTGGGCGCCGTGGGAAATATCCTCATGCTGATGGCTGGTAACCTTGTGGGATTTGCATTTGGGCTCGATGGGTTACAGAGCATTGTGAGGGGCATCTTCCAAGACTTTTCCGGTAAGCAAAGCTACCCACCCCCACTACTTAATACATACAGCCTTGTCCTCCTGCATGTGGTCCTTTCTTCCTGGTCGGCTAACTAGTTTTCAGGCGTCATGTTCTTCATCACGGCATGTTCGGCGCTCTTTGTAGGTGTCCAGGTCATGTTCGAGATTAGAGAATCTGAGCGGAGGAAGGGCGTGGATCTGAAATGTTGAAGGACAGCAACCATATATACAGCCAGTCACAGCCGATATGATATGAGTTCATCATTTGGTCATCCGATTTCTTTTTATGATCATCGTTCTGCATACCGGGAGAACCTTATTCGCCATACCATGCTATGCCATGCCTTAATGCGAACTTTCATGATGATATAGCCGTTGTGACATGAACCCGGGGTATATAACCAGAAGGTCATGCGTGAGAGGAAGGAATATATGAACAAGAATTAAGAAACGCGCGAAACCCACCAGTCCACCAGTCCAAGTACACACACCACATCATGCATACATTCATTCTCTCCGTGCTCTCTTCCCCTCCCTTTTTTTTTAAAAAAAAAATCCTTCTCCTCTTTCTCTCCCTTCTTCCCTCTCTCTTTCATATCATCATAAATGATGCGGACTCACACCGCTCACAGGGCTCTCGCTCTTATGGGACACCTGCACCCTAGCCATCTCCACATCCGTATCACCATCCATCTGCGCAGGGCTTCCCGTGCCGTCGTCACCGCGGCTCCCGAGGGGCACACCAGCGAAGCGACCATCCATGCCCGCTTTCCGCTCGGTCAGCCACAGCCTGAGGTGGATGAGGCCCTTGACGATGGCGAAGAGAATGATAGCGGCGACGGCGATACAGATGATGTAGACGGCGGTGCGGGCGCTGCCCTGTGTCTGGATGTCGAGGAAGGTGTAGGGGTAGAAGTGCTTGGTGTAGTAGGTGACGTAGGCGAGGGAGAGGTACAGGGCGAGGACGAAGACGAGCCACCAGGCGTGGATCCAGGGCGGGGCCGGGGTGCGCGGCACGACGATCTCGAAGAGGGCGAAGACGGAGTTGAGGGCGTGCTGGCTCAGGTTGCTGAAGGCGTCGAACTCGCGGGGGAACCAGTACCCCGGGTAGATGATCGCCCAGTAGACGGCGGTGACGATGAACGGGTAGACGGTGATGGTGGTGTAGTAGAAGGCGTGGAGGGCCTGGAGGGGGCGGGGGAATCGGTCGAGGAGCGGACGTCCCGTGCGCGCGTAGGTGAAGGTGTGCGCAGCGGCCGTGAGGTTGTAGAAGGCGAGGCCCCAGTAGGTCAGGACGGTGAAGTAGGAGAATTCGTCGCCCGACACGGCGCACCCGCCCCAGGTGGCCTCGTGGGTGCAGTACCAGCCGAGCTGGATGAGGTTGACGAGGATGCCGTAGAAGCCCTGTGTGGTGTGTTGAAGAAGTGGTCAGCCCAGTTCTGCTCTCCTCAAGGCGCGTCGCGACGACGTCTCTTGACAACCCCTAGTCTGTCCCATTCTTCCCTTCCCCAGACCACCTTTTTTTTTTTTTTTTTTTTTTTTTTCCTTTTTGAAGAGATGAACACATCTGGTACCACGGGTACATCAATTACTTGTACAA
>JACWST010000433.1:0-13975 GCA_014850475.1 Cryphonectria naterciae | reverse complement strand
TGGAGCTGGCCACGGTGCGGGAGGACACGTCATGGCGAGCTGAAGACCTGCTGGAGGAACGTGAAACAAAGGTAGTCGTCAGTCGGTTGAAGATGGCTCTGGATATCTGGATCGGAGAATTTCATGGCTGACGCTTTTGTGCTGCTCGATGTCGGCTGAGCTTTGCACAGTGGGCACACGTTTGTTTGACGCCGGTTGTAGTTGTCGTCGTCGTCGTCGTCGTCGTCGTCGTCGACGCCAATGTTGATGTCTCTAGGCTCTCGCTGCTCAAGCTGGGTCAGGGCTGGACTTGCCTCAAAAGTAAGGGTGTTTAGGCTACCATAGCAGCATGGCACTATGGTACAAACCCCAGCAGGCGCATCCCTGCTTCCTCAGTCAGCTACCCTAACCCATGCCACTCGAAAGCACCCTCCGCGCCTATCCGCCCTTCACTTTCCCCCCTCAGTACACCATCGTTCGTCATTTTCCCAGCACATGAGCCAATCTTGACACGCTCCTCTAGGCTCCCAAACAAAGGACTAATCTTTTTTTTTTATCTTTTTTTTTTTGACCATGACGAACAGGATCAGAGGGTTCAGCAATACGATGGTGCTAGGCTTCTCGTGTGGTTCATGAGACGTCCTGCAACCCCACAGGCAAGACGGAAATTTCTTCTGGCCTTCATCAGCTGAACAAGGACCCCAAGCATGTCTGCCTTGTCAGACGGGTGACTGCACCTCTCTCAACACTTGTCACAGCAGACGTGCAGGTCTTGGCTGGGCTGGGATGAGGAGCTCTGTTTCCCCCCCCCCCCCCCCTCCGTTTTGATACACAGGCATCGATAGCATGCAGGATGGTCATCAGGCTCCACCGCGGGGAACCCAACTTGATGCTGTGGTTCTTGACGGCAGGCTGAATGCGTGCTGGGATGTGACTCGCATTCGAGCCCGGCATCAGCGGCTTTGACAGGACAACTTCGGGATGCCGACGGCGGAAATGGCTACACTGCAGCAAGGTCCGATGGGACCACTCACACGCCGGGAAAGTGGTTGGACAATCCCAAATTCCACCCTGCCGATCGACTCCCGACGGCTCCTTGTGGGGTGAGGGTTGCAGGACATGGCCCTCACAGGTGGCTTGCAGGGAGTTGCTCGAGTCTTGCCCTTGAACAACAGCTGGCGGCGCTGTCTGCAGGTGAGTGAGTGGCCTGGGCAGCAGCACTGTGGCTTTTGCAGTGCAGTTTTGACCATTCAGACGTCAAGAGTGGTGTCTCACGGCATCTCTCCGATCTCTCCGGCTGCGGAATGCTGCAGTACAGACTATGAGTAGCTCGGGTCGCTCACAGACCGAGCTGGAGGGTCTTGCAGCATCGACTATTCCGTCTCATCGAGATTCCACTTGGGGGGAACCACGGGTGTGACCTGAGAAGGCTCTTCTTGAACACGAACGACATGCACAAATGCAGTTCAACGTGAATCGACCCGGGAGGGAAAGCCTATGTCATGAACAGGTCCAGACTAGAGAGGAGCCAGCAGCAGCAGCAGCAGCAGCATCTCCAAGGGATCGGAACCTCGATGATAGGGCTAGAGTTCCGGGGTGGTATACGCCGGAGTGGCGGGTCCCACAGCGCCGAGGTCCCGCGAGTCCCGAGAGAGACCCACCAGGCCAGGAGACTGGGAAGTTGGAAGTGGGTTGTTTGGCCAATCCATTTCCCACCCCTCCCTCCCTCCCTCTTTTTCTCTCACACATGGAATCTCACCCATACTGTGTGGCAGTGCTGCTTCAGGGCATGCGACCATTTATTCTCTTTTTTACACTTACTTCTACCCCGGCCTCCTTCCTCAGCCTTATTGAGACCTTTTCGGCCTTGGTACGTCTTTTCTCTCCCTCCCTCCCTCCCGCCTCGTTAAACTACGATGACGATGTCCCTCGTCGCATCACTACGCTGTTAGGCCTGCTACAGTTCAACTTTGGCTTCCACCCCAGCGTCCTTCCTGGCTGTTCCTTCAGCCCGTCTGCTGACCCAAGAACTACCGAGCGCTGTGCGACAGGGAGGAGAATAATAAAAATAATAATAATCACAATGTCGAGCGAGTACCGTCCTGTAACTTCTGGCTCTTTCCAGCTTGTAAGTGCAACTTGCGGCCGACGCATGAGATTGCCCGCAGGACTAGACGATGCATGGCGCTTGTGACTCATGAGGTCTGACGATCTCTGGCGCGCAAGAGGGCTACAGACGCAAGCACTCAACGAATGGCGCCGGTCTGGGCAAGACAGACCGCAACGTTCGTCTCCTGGGGGGTTGCATTTGGCGTACCGTGGCCCCCCCCCCCCCTAAGGATTTAAGCCTACAACCAACACTACAAACACACCACCACCACTACGACCACTACTGCCACCACCATCATCTCGTGCCAAAGTTTCCGGCGACCCGCTGGGCGACCCCGATTATACCTGCACAAGTCCTTCACATGTGGGCTGGAGTCCTATCTCAGGCGTCTCTCTTTTTCCAACATATAGGCCAAATTGTCCAGGATTCCTCTTTAGCCAAGCCATGCCTGCATCTCACCCATCAGCCAGGCCGTGGTGCCACCAATATTGTCAAGCATTAAGTAGCTGACAACACTGCCACAGTGTGAGGAAAGAAAAGAAAGAAGAAAGAAGAAAGAAAAAAAAAAGGGGGGAGGGCAGAGAGGGAGTGTAGAGAGAGGACAGAGAATCCTCCTTGGGGTTGGTTGCACGAGGATGTCAATGACATCTGTCTCCTCACACACGCACACACACACCCACACCCGAAAGCTGATCGCCATCCTGCTGCATTTACCTCTCTTCCACCAAAAGAAGAAGATACGAGACTCCTTTCTTCTGCGCATAGCCACCAACAACAAAGACGGTGACACATTCATGGCTTGGCGGGGCCCTCAAACCAAAACAAGGTGCATCTTTCTGCCTGCTTTCTCCCGTCCGGCTATGACTCTTTTTTTTTATTATTTTTTTTTTAACTTTTTATTATTATCCCTCCTTGACCCCTGCCCCCATGCTGAAGCGTGGGATGGGGATCGAAACCCGTGCAAGTGCGCGCGCAAGGGGGACCACACCACCAAGGCACCCGATGGCACACCCTCCCACCCTCCCTCCCTCCCTTCCAGTCTCGCGGGAGCCGTACTCAGTACCACTACACAGTACTCTTGTTGGATCCCTTGTCTTTTCTGCCGCTCCGTCGCACTGCGCAACAAGGCAACCAGCCCTCCATGATCTCCAGCTAAGTCCACTTTCTTTCCGTTAGTCTGAGAAGGGGGGTGGGAGAGTGCCTATGCCTGGAGGCACGGGGAGGCACGGGGAGGCAGCAGCACTAGTCCTTCACATTAGTCGTCTAAGCCTCTCTCTCTCTTTCTCTTTCTCACTGTCTGTCTGTCCGTTTGCTGCCCACACGTTTGAGGAATCAATACATTTTCGTTCCCGAGGTCAAATACTCTCTCTGCCCTCGGCCTTTTTTCACATCATTCTCATCATCACCTACTTTCTCTCTCTCTCTCTCTCTCTCTTCTTTTTGTCGTGCTAGTTCCAAAGTGTGTCAGACACACCTTTTGCCCCCCAGCTCCCTTTCATCCAGGAACGGGATCCATTCTTGGGTATTATTCATATAAATAATATCCCTTTCAGAAGGGGTATCCAGTTGGGCTCCGACGCACCCCGGTATTACTACCTTCCCTGCGTCCATCCATCCCATTCAGGTATTCCTACCCAACGCCTTACACGCTCTGCTACCCCTCCAATTCGCCCGATTCAAAAGCGGTTCCTGTCCCTTGGGCACTGCTGCATTCCCGTCCCGTCCTGCTGGTCAAATCAGCAAACGACACATTTTCCTGCGATCTACTGTTCCTGCATCGTCGTCGGACAGGTCTCCAGTCCTGAGGCAAAAGCGGCCAGCCGATTCGACCACATCACTGCGTATTTATTCTGGACCGCCCCTCTTCCTCCCGCGTGGAGAAGAAAAAAAGGCGAGATGTCAAGCACCAGCCGGAAGAATGTGAGGTGGGAGGACAAGGACAAGAGGAGTGGATCCTCGCGAGCCTCAACTACCGGTGGCTCGTCGAGCGGTTCCAGCTACTCTGAATACAGTGACCACCGTTACAACATCGCTGCGCTCGAGGAGACACTTCGCACTACTGTCAACGAGCTGGACCAGTGGAAGAACAAAGCTATTGAAGCCGAGCAACAACTACGCAAGTGCCAGAAGGAGACCAAGGAGTACAAGAGCAGGGTCTCGGCCCTCGACCAAAGAGTTGAGACTCTGGAGGACGATAAAATGGAACTCGAGAAGAGTAACAAGGCCCTAAGAGAAGAAAATAAGGAGTTGAAGGACAAGTGTGCCAAGCTTCAAAAAAAGATCAAGTCCGAGGCCAAGACAGACAGCCCTTCCTCGCCCGATACTGGAAAACCACGCCGGCACGAGAGCAACAGCCCAAAGGAGTCGGACAGCGACAGGCACAACGACCGGCTCAAGGCACGCTTCAACCGCTCTCCCGAAAGCACAACGAGCGACTCCAGCTCGTCCAAGCCACCATCCAGCTCGCGGGCCACCCGTGGCAGCCGTCGCCTGAGCGTGACTACCACCGACAGGCAGCCCTACCTGGAGGACTGGGGCCCTCCGGGCCCTACAGCCGCCACACACACGACATCACCAGTGTCGTCGTCCAGCACCAGGCGGCCGGCAAACTACGTCCCAACCAGCTACCCTCCTATCGCCACTGCCCCCATCCCCAGCCCGACCATGGCAACAACGCCTCGCAGCCAGCGCCCAACGGTCGAGTTCACCACCTATGCCAGCATGCCTGTCTATCAGGAGGATGGCAATTACCACGCCTACCCACTTCCTCCTCCTGAGATGCGCAAGAGGCAGCATTGAGGCACAAAAACACAGTCTGTGCGGGAGCAGGGCTTGTGGCTTGTCGCGCTTGAGGCCTCGCACCCCAATGTGCACCACGGCAGCCACGGGATCCTTCCATCTCCACTAGACGGAATATTGCCCCAGCTGGATTCGCTTACGCCCCCACTACCGACAGCTGAAGAAGAAAAGAAGAAGAAGGAAGAAGAAGCCATGGAATTTTGGATGAAACGACCGAGGCTGCCAATCAGATCCCCGGCCAAGCCATGTGCGATTAGCAATCTGGTCGGGCCACCAACGACGTTGCATGCGGGAGACGAAAAAAGAAACGGGAACAACCCCCCCCCCCCTCTGGGAACGAAATTCACACACCCAACACCTACCTGTTCCATGC
This sequence comes from Cryphonectria naterciae, assembly GCA_014850475.1. NCBI lineage: Eukaryota > Fungi > Ascomycota > Sordariomycetes > Diaporthales > Cryphonectriaceae > Cryphonectria > Cryphonectria naterciae. The sequence continues at coordinate 8,714 of JACWST010000433.1, read as the reverse complement.
AAGGCTCGGATGGGTGTTATTTTCCGGATTGCGGCTTACATAACATGCACGCACAGAGAGAGCGAGGGATCGATGGTCCTCCTTCGTCCATCCCATCTCTATTCTTTTTTTTACTCTCTCCCTCTCTGTTTTCTCCTTGGACGCCTGCCGGCTGACGTCGCGGGTTTCACCGCATCGGTCGCGTGGCGTCGTGTTATGGTCCAAGTCCTACTGCTGCTGTCGGAGACACGGCACACTACTTGAGGATGCACGAACAGACATCATCATTCCTCTTCCTCATCATGGTTGGTTTGCCAGGTTGGGCATACTTGTCGTCCATGACACTGTCATTTACACGATGACATCTGAAGATCGCAAAAAGCAACGCTTTGAAGAAAAGAGAAGGCGAAACAAGACCAAAAAAAAATTCCTTTCATCAACCATCTTCTTTTGAGTGTTGGGGTTTTTTCCTTATTCTTTTCATTTCCCCCCCTTTCATGTTGGATGGTCTTCTACGGAGTTCTCGGGATTGGATGTCACAGGTCAATTAAAAAAAAAAGAGAGAAATCAATCTGGGAATGGCGATTATGATCTTTTCCTTCTTCTTCCCTTTCTTGTTTTAAGAATCAACTTGTATCACGACACATGGGTTTGGGTATCTTTGGGCATCATGACACAACACCGACAGAAAAGAACAAATATGTTTAGGATAGATACCATGACCATAGATAGATCTCCTTTCTTTTTCCTTTTTCCTTGGGTGGGATTGGATGGTAGGAAATCGGACTGGATCGGAAATGGATGGCTTCACTGCCCTGGTATATACCCCTTTGGATACCCTTTGGATGGATGATTGGATGGATGAATGGATGGGATGAACTGGATACAGGTTTTCTTTTCTTTTTTCCTTCTTCCATTACTCATACATACAGACGTGATTACTTCAAAGTACTTATGTAGACTTTCAGAATATGTGAAAAGTCAGACAGAGAGACTGTCCTTCACCATCTTCCTCCGCTTCTTCCCCCCCCCCCCCTTTTGGCCTGCTAATCAAGCCCAGTCTTAAATCACCAATACTTGTGAACTGGGAATGTGAGAGCACTGAACCTTTTATCTCAAGTTGGATTGTTTCTGTCGAAACTTGATTTGCTGAAAGACAAAGAAGAAAAAAACATGTCGGCCATCTGCTACCCGTCCTGCAAGGAACACTTCGCTGTTTGGTCCAAATGGAACTCCCACCTGCAGGTTCACCCCGCTTGCCCGCCGCAATGACCCCGCCGAGGGAGTCATCTGGAAAGACGATCTCTTTATTTGTGTGGGGGTCGTAACTTGCTATAACTGACGCAACCTACCTTGTCCGTCCACATTTGCCGTGATCATGTGGGAATAAAAAAAAAATGTGCCTGCATCAAATAGCACTTGCATTGTCTCCACGGGGTTTATGTAGGCTGTGCATAGTATTTGTGTGTGCATATGCATGCATGCACAAACATTCGATGATACAGGTTATGTCTTTTTTTTCTCTTTTTTCTCTTCCTTTTTTTCTTCTTCTGTGGTTTTGGATTTCATTTTATTTTTTTAAGTTTTGAGGGGTTTGAGGTTTTCAGAATCTGTAACTTGCCACTCCCCTTTTCCACCCCTCGTTTTTCTTGTTTGAATTGATTTGGGCACCAATAACCGCTGACGCTCACTGACAGGCACTGACAGGGCGGGAGAGATGGAGATCTCCTGAAGGAGACCCCTGAAACATCGAGAAGGAAAAAAAAACTCCACTGGCTGAAGAAGCACTGACAGCGCCTTACGGGGCATTCAGCCGCCATACTGTACTTAGAGAGACAGGGCCAGGGTACGTACCGCAGTATACTGTACAAGACCCTAGGCCGTTTGGGGTGCTAGCGTCAGGTACACAGTACGCGTCCCGGGCCGACCTTCCCCCCTAAGCTCCCCCTCTGGGGACCCCCGAAATTTCGTCTCTGCTTCTTGTCTGCCAACCAGGAGACCGCAAGCAGCACAGTTTCCCGAAATTGGACACGTCTCAAAAGAAAGACGTTCCGTATCTCTCTAATCGCCACCTCGACAGCAATTAACGCACACACACATAGAACAATCGACAGGGAACGAAGGCCCCCCCCCTTTTTTTTTTCCTTTCAAGACTATCATTGACTCTTCTTTGTTTTCAACTCTTTAGTTTTTTTATTTTATTTCTATTCGTTTTGTTGTTTGTGGTGTGCTCACATGTGCTCATTGTGAGCCTGTCTGTTTAGCTCAGCTCTCATTTCCACTGATCTTCGTGTTTTTTTTCTTCTTCTTCTTCCAACCCCTGGACCCCTTGGTTTCTTTTTTTAGCCTACGCACATTCCCTCTCTCTTTCCAACAATGAGGCTACTGGCCAGCCTCGCCCTCGGGCTGCTTGGCCTGGCGGCTGGCGTGGTGGCACAGGATGAGTCTGCAGCCATTGAGCTCGATAGGCTGTCGCTGAACAAGTTGATTAAGGAGAATGAAGTGGTCATGGTTGATTGTGAGTGTGGCCTGAGCAGCATACGATGCGGGTGAGCGCGCGCGCGCGTTTCTTGAGAACGGGTACTGACATGTGTGTGTGTGAACACAGGGTATGCGGTACGTCCTTGTTCCACTGGATCAGGTCTTTCTACCCGGTCATATGGGACATTCTTCATTCCCTTGTCGTCATCGTCGTCATCGTCCTCCTCCTTCTCATGCAGGTGTTACTGATTGCTAACGTTCTTCCTTTTCTCTTGCTTGCACTCATTAGCCCTGGTGGTAAGTAGTAGTGCCTCCACATCACCGCATGAGCCAACCCCCCACTAATGCCATGACGTTTCCAGCGGACATTGTATCAAGTTTGCGCCCAAGTATGAGGCTGCTGCCAAGGCCCTCAAGGAGAAGGACCTGAATGTCAAGCTGGGCAAGGTTGACTGCACCAAACAAAACAAGCTATGCCAGGAGTACAACATCCGGGCATACCCGACCATGAAGATCTTCAAGGGCGGCCAGGAGCTGTACCACGACTATGATGGCCCGCGGAGGGTCTCGGCGTAAGTCAGAGGGGGGGGGGGAAGAGAGAGAGAGAGAGAGAGAGAGAGTGAGAGAGTGAGTGTGTGTGTGTGTGTGTGAACTGACAAATCAATACAGGATTGTCGATTTCATGGCCAAGCAGGTGCTGCCCACGGTGTCTACGCTCGCCAGCCAGAGGGCGCACGATCAGTTCCTCAAGAGGGAGCGCGAGGAGGTCGTCCTGGTCGGCTACATCGAGGGCGAGGACGCCGCCAACACGGAGATCCTCCGAGCGGCGGCCGAGAAGCTCCACGAGGACTACCCCATCGGCATCACCTCGAATGCCGCGGCTGCACAGGCCGCCGGCGTCTCGTTCCCGGCGCTCGTGCTGTACAAGCCCGACAACGAAGGGACTGTGGTGTTTAACAAGAACTGGGAGGTGGATGCCATCAAGAACTTTGCCAAGACGGGTTACAAGCCCCTCATCGGCGAGACGGGTGCCGAGTCCTGGCGCAAGTACGTGTCTGGGTCCGACGGCCCGACCGTCTTCCTCTTCCACAAGAACGACGAGGACCGGAAGAGGCTCTCCAGCGAGCTCCGCTCCCTGGCCAAGAAACACCAGGGGGCCGTGCAGTTCGCGACGGCCGAGATCCCGGACTTCCAGGGCTTTGCCAACTACCTACACCTCCGGACCGAGCCCAGCGACGATGCCTTCCCGGCCGTGGCCATCTACGACGGCAAGAACAAGAAGAAGTACCCGTTCGACAACAGCAAGGGGGCGCTGGACGAGAAGAACGTGGCCTCGTTCGTGGAGAACTTCCTCTCGGGCAGGGTGCAGCCGACCATCAAGTCCGAGGATGTCCCCTCGGGCTACGAGGGCCCCGTCACCAAGGTGGTGGCCCAGACCTTTGACGACGTGGTCATGGACGGCAACAAGGACGTGCTGCTGTACTACCACCGCGAGGACTGCCCCTTCTGCCGGGCCATGAACCCGCAGTACGAGACCCTGGCGAGCATGTACTCTGCGCCCGACCGGGCCAACCGCGTGGCCATCGCCAAGATGGACATCATGAAGAACGACCTCTTCGAGGACATCCCCTACGTGCCCTTCATCCGGCTGTACAAGGCCGGCGACGACAAGAGCGGCAACGCGGTCACCTACTCGGGCGACCGGTCCGTCAAAGACCTGGTGGCCTTTGTCAAGGACCACGGCACACACGGCGTGGATGCCCTGCAGGAGCATGCTGTGGACGAGGACGCCGTGCACGGGGCGGGTGGCGGCCTGGCAGGCGGGGAGCAGGCGCCCATGGTGATGGACAGCAGCTTGCACGAGCAGCCTCTTCAGGGACGGACGCCCGTGAGGCATATTCATGATGAGCTGTGAGGGCGAGATTTGTCTTGTCCTGTACTTTTGGACTATATGGCGTTTGGAGTTGTATTTAATCATAAAGAGCCTCTTTTCAGAGAAGACTTTTTGTTTATTTTTATATGATATATACGTACTTTGCATATCGTCCTTCCCTTGTCCTGTTTGAATTCATGAGCATGGGGAAATTTGCCATGAAATATAACGCATGGGCTTTTTTTTGCCCACCCCCTCTCCAAAGCAGCATCATCATCATCTTCTATTGATTCTCAGCAATTATCATTGTTGTCCATCCATGCCAAGGTTCGCATGAATAAATTTGATTCCGGAAGGCGGTCGGTCAGTGGCAGAATTTACTGCCGTTGACTGCGTAGTACGATTTATACGTATGATGTCAACGCGCTAATGGCAACGCGCCGAGGCAGGACAAACTTTCCCAGAACAGAGCATATTTTGGGCGGTTGTTTGTTTGGAGGCTGGTGGTCCTGCAGGAATGGGTGGGTCAATCTGGAAACTGCACGCTCTTCTCGAGACTGACCGCCTTGATTTTTGTTTGTACCTGAAGCGAGCGCCTGGCAGATACACCACAACTCTGTGTTCTTGAAAGGGTTGTCGTGATCAATTGCTCATCCTACTGACTACGTTCTACAGGGGCTCTCTCCCCATTTGCTCCCTTTTTCCGTGTCATCACCCACAATCATCATTCATTCTGCCTTGTTGGTCTGGCTTTCCCGAGAAACCACGTCTGGGTCAACATGGCGCTCATCCAGGACTGGTATCCTCCGTCCAGGGAGAACTATGACTTTCTCCTGTTGATCTGGTGTTTTTTCCCTTTGGTGCGTTTTGACACTTTCCCCTTCCTCTTCTTCCTCTTCCGCCTCTTCTTGTTTCTCTCTGCCTTCATGTAAACACTGACAAAAACACACATATACACAGAACATCATGGTGCAGTGGATCATGCCCTGGTACGGCATGGGCAAGACCTCGGTCACCAGCATGCTCAACATCCCCGGCCGCCTCGCCTGGTTCACCATGGAGGTACCGGGTTTCCTCACCCTGCTGTACATGATGTTCACCCTCCCCGCCGAGCACGGCATCACCGACCTGCCCTGGCAGAACCAGGTCCTCGCAGGCCTCTTCGTCATCCACTACCTCTACCGCGCCGTGCTCTTCCCCTTTCTCCAGCCCTCCATGTCGCCCATCCACCTGTTCGTGTGGCTCGCCGCCATCGCCTTCCAGCTCTTCAACGGCACCCTCCTCGGCAGCTGGCTCGCCGCCTACGGCCCCGTCACCGAGGCCGCCTGGCGCGCCCAGCTCGGGCCCTTTCCGACCCTGCAGTTCGCCGTGGGGATTGCCCTCTTCTATGTTGGGCTGGCGGCCAACTTCTACCACGACGACGAGCTGCGCGAGATCAGGCGGCGCGAGATGCAGCGGCAGGAGAAGGCGGCGGCGGCGGCGGCGGCGGCGGGCGGAGGACGACGGGGGAAGGCGACAGTCGAGAAGCACTACCGTATCCCGCAGGCGGGTCTGTTTCGGTATGTGCTGTACCCGCACTACCTGGCCGAGTGGGCCGAGTGGTTTGGGTTCTATGTCGCGTGTGGGCTCTCGTGCACGCCGGCGCTCATGTTTCTTGTGAATGAGGTCTCGGCTATGCTGCCGCGGGCGGTCAAGGGGCGGCAGTGGTATGCGGAGAGATTTGGGGAGGAGAAGATTCGGGGCAGACGGGCTGTTCTTCCTGGTCTTTTGTGAGTGGTTCAAATTCAATTGTTTGTGTATGTGTGTGTGTGTGTGTGCCTGCGGGTGAGGAGAGGAGAGGAGAAGGAGGAGGAGGGTGTATGTGTGTTGATTGGCCCTTCGAAAAGTCGACAAAAGATGCCATCGTGCTTGGGTCCATTGGAGTCGAGTGTCAGAAATTCAAACCAGTCAGTCTTCATGGCGAGTGTTCTCTCTCTCTTTCTCGCTCGTGGAAGAGTCTGCTGTAAGTTGTAATTGTTCTACTGAGGGTTCTGAACAGGCTCTGTTGAGTAGTGTCCATGGCGGCAACCGAACCACTGTGCATCTCAGCCATGCGTGGCCCAATCACTTTGTCCAACCTCGAGAGAGGCGACAGGATGTCTCGTGTGGGCTGCTGTGCACTCTTATGGTTAGTACGAAGTCCAGCGCGGGTCATCGCTTCCTTCCCTCAAGAAGTGAGAATGTCGGAAGGAACTATCCTGACATACTCGTCTGCCCAGGATCCCCCTTCCTTCAGTTCAACACTTTGGCATTCTCGTCTCGAAAATAAAAATAAATAAAAGGAATACGCGGATCATTGCAGGAGATGCCGCCACAAATGGGTCAAGTAGTCAGTGAATCACATTCTTATTATTTTCTCTCTCTCCTTTTTGATCAGCACGCCAACTCCTTTTACGTCTACATCGTTCTCTTAAGACGCAAAGATGGGCTGCATCTTCTCAGCCCTGTTCTGCCTCTCCCGGCATCCGTCCGCTGAAGGAGATCACTCCTCCTTGTCCTCTCAGTACCCTCTACACCCCTTACACGGCCTCCTAAAGGACCCAGCCAGCTGCAGAGACAAGACCTTCCGCCTCATCCTCCCAGTCACCGACCTCTAGAGGAGCCACGACTTCCTGCGCCGCTTGCTGAAATACCAAAATGTCGCCTTCAGGATCCGGCGTAGGTACTTTGAGATCCAGCTGTCTTCACCGTGGGAGGACGACTGTGGTTGTGCGCCCACGGTCCGGTTCGAGGCACGGCCCAAGAGGTGTCTTCTTCAGCGATGCCTGGGGGTTCTGTCTCGGGTCTCTTCATCTGAGGGACGTCATGTGCAGCTTTGTCTGGCGGTCAACATGTTGGGGCCTATTCGCAGTCTTTTGCTTCAGATGCATTGTGCGTATCACGAGGTGGATCATGGGAACGGGATCTGGTTCTGGGATCTAGAGTATGTTTATTCATTCTCTGCCTCTTAAGTTTTGCTCCAGATTTAGTCGGAAGTCGATGACCTGACCGTCTGGTAAAAATCATAGTGGCTACTCTTGGTTTGTGTACCTACGGAATTCCGAACCTTCTTCGAAGCGATCCTTAGAAGAGAATATGCGGCCGACACAAAGCTCCAAGGGCAAAGGAAGAGCAGTGCGGCCCCCGACTCCTTATCCATGCCTCACTGGCTCGTTGGATGCAATATTATCGAGCGCCAGTGGTCACCAGACCGAACCAATGAGGCCGCGAGCACCGACGATCAGAGACTTGGCCGCAGATGATATCCCACGGGGCGTGGGGCCACGAGACAGTGATGATGGACGACCAGAGCACGCCACACCTCAAGATCTCAAGATTGAAACCCTTGTATCTTCGGACGGAGACGCCCTCATAGACGATTCCAAGCCGCCTCCCGCATCTTGCCAGTATGAAGAACTCGTCGATCGGGTGCTGGCAGAGATGAACTCGCGCGAGGAAGGGTCCTCGTCCGAGACAACAGAAAACCCGGGTCCCTTGCCTCGGTGGATGGCGGAGAAAGTCGTGGAGAGAGCCATAGCCGAGAAAATGGTTCCTGATACTCGGCCTGCTCGTCATCGGGACGGAGATAGAAAGGACTCTGGTTCTGCACGTCATGAATTTAGGTTTGGAACTGGGTTGCAAAACTTTTGCTGGGTTGATTTGTGAGTTTGGTTCTACTTTACACGGAGCACAGTGCTTTTGAAGGCATTTTTTGAATATACTCACCACAGCGACAATTCTCAGCGACCTTCCAAGCTATTTGCTTTAAGTGAGTGAGTTCAATAGAATAGCCCTCTCTGCCCGTGCCATAATCGAGTTGTTCACGCTCAGTCACTGGTGTAATTATATGTGGACAGACCACAGCTCCTCTCTTGGATTCTCCTTGTTGCCTTTTTCATTATTCTTTTCGCTTTTCTAACATATAAAATGTAACTGCCATTTCCTCGTCCAATAATTGTCGTCATATAATTACGTCTGTCTCGGTATGTATTATTTTAGAATCATGAGCAACTTTATGCCGCACAGGCTACGGCTCTGGTGCTGCCCTCACGCTGGAGAGGCTCGACCTGTGCCGCGAGTGCTTCACCTCGGCCCTCTTCTCGGGATTCCTGGTGGGATCGTTGTGCGGATCACCGTCGGCGCCAGGGTTGGCCATCTTGAAGTTATGAATATCACGTCAGTCATTGAGGGAGGGGGAAAAAGAGAGAAAAGGAAAAAGAACTCTGGGCCAAGGGGTGGAACGAAAGAAGAAAAAAAAAAGGGGGGGGGGGAAGCACGGCCCACCCCCGACCCCACCGCCAGACCGAACCGCGAGCACAAACACGCAAAGCCGCCCCCAAGGCCCAGACCGCCCCACCCAGCC
>JACWST010000432.1:0-14300 GCA_014850475.1 Cryphonectria naterciae | reverse complement strand
CAACAACAACAACAACAACAACAACAACAACAACAACAACAACAACAACAACAACAACAACAACAACAGAGGCAGGGCCAGGGCCAAGGGCGGCAATTTGAGCCGCAGGTGCGGACAGAGAGCACGGAGACGATTGAGGGTCCCAACGGCGTGGGGAGCATCGAGACCGTGACCGTGTCGATCAATGGTATCTCGTCGATGAGCGCGGCGCAGCAGCAGAGGGTCATCACGCAGGGCGAGCTCATCCGCCAGGAGCAGAGGGCGGGTGTCGTCCCCGTCAGCCAGCTTGCGAGGGCGGGCCCGGTGGTGGCCAGCTCTTCTCCCTCTGCGGCGCCCTTGACATCGACGAGGACGGCGACAGGGGAGGAGGGTGGTGGTGCTGCTGCTGCTGCTGCTGATACGGCCATGGCAGAGGGCGAGGAGGGGATGGCAGCAAGGGACAACAACAGCGAGAAATCGGACGAGGACATGGCTGACGAGGACGAGACGCCACATGCCCGCGGGCCAGACATCATCGGCGCGGCGGATATGGGCCCTCAGACGCCCACCTCGTCTACCTTTAGCATCAGCAGCGGAGGCAATGTCGAGGTGCGCAGGATCGATGTCGAGGCCGCCGTGGGGCGGAAGCACGAGGCGCTGCCTCCTCCTGCCGGCGAGGAGGGCGCTCAAACTACGCCTTCCGAGAGCAGCGGCGACGCCGTCATGACCCTGCCGTCAACAGATACTACTACGACTGAAGGGTCCGCGGCAGCCCAAGCCAAGGAAGGGGACATCGAAGCCAGCGAGGGCAACAAACAGAACGAGGCCAGTTCCCGGGAGCCGGCCCCGCAAAGGGAGGGCGCCCAGTCATCTGATGGCATGGACACTGAGCCCTCTTCGGCCACCATGTCAGCTTCACCAAGTCCTGGCCCAGGCAAGCGCGAGGCTGAGGAAGATCTCGACGAGTTGGACTCGAAGCGGCTAAAGGGTTCGCCTGGGGAGGATGCGGCCGGCGGCCCTCCTGGTGACAAGGTCCAGGGCCAGCAGGTGGAGGGTAACGTCGCCAAGGCAGACACCGGGTCTGCTGGGGCACCCTCGTCCTCGTCCGCGGCCGACAAGAAGAAGGGCACGGCCGAGGTGGCCCCAGAGGAGAGGAAGGAAGAAAAGGGGGACGCAGCAGAATCCACCGAGCAGGCAGCTTAGGAAGATGCCGGGGCTGACTGGCTCGATATTCTCCTTCCCATGCGCCCGAGCCCAGACAAGTCATGGCGGCGGCGAGGCACTGGCAGCGATGATTCCAACAGCAGTGGTGGTTCTGACGGGGTGGATTGATGAGAAAGCAACTAGATGCCCACAATTTTCTTTTTTTTTCTTCCTTTTTCTCTTTTTTCTTTGATGAACTATTCACCATACATCTTGGGCTGTCATATTGTACATGTTATGTTCGGTCTTGCGATGCTCTTGGCTTGGAAGGGGGGGCAAAGGGGGGGTTTTCGGAATGGGGGTCGGGCGTCGAATCCAACAAGTTTGTGGATACTATTAATGTGACAGTAGGCACTCATTCGGCCGCTGACGATGATGATGGGGTTTCAATACTTCTCGATACATAGGTACACGTGAAGAGTGAGCTTTCGGCCTTCATCATGGTAGAAGTCATCTCATTAGGGCGCATCTTGCCATTCACACGTTGAGCAATTCAGAATTGCTGCTTACCACGTGGCTGCAAGATCTATGGAAAGAGAAGAAAAAAACAATATTGAGCCTTCCGCCCCCCCCCCCCCCTCCTTATTCGCCCAGATGTTAGCAAAATGCTAATCCCTCAGATGCCTGTGAAACAAAATGCCACTCCTTTCCCGCATCTCGTGGTGCACCTTCTCGTCCAACGCATGCCGAGACGCCCATAATCACTCTATAATCATTGAAATGTCCTCCTTCTTGATGACACTGCACTGGTTCATATCCCTCTTGACACGGTAGAACTTGTCGCAAAAGTCGTTGCATCTCATGTGGCGCAGGAACTCCTCGTCGTGCGTGATGACGATAAGCTGGAAGTTCGCCTGTGCCTGGCGTGCTTTGATGATGCCGTGCAGGCTTACGGCCAGCGAGCGGATGTTGTCGCTGTCGAGGTTCGTCGTTGGCTCGTCCAGCGCGATGAGGCCGCAGTTGACGCCAAAGGACTCGGCCAGGGCCAGACGGATGATAATAGACGCCAGTACCCTTTGTCCAGCAGAGCAACGACCTCGCATGTCCATCTCCGTGTCCTGTTTGACCATCGTCACGCGATAATCATAGGAGCGCCGTGTCGAAGACGAATTGGCTGTCCCCTTCTCGTTCTCGGACCGGATGGCAATCGTGTCGATATCTGTGCCTTGGTACGTTGCGCGCCACAGTTCGCCCGCAATGCGGTTCACCTCTTCCATCTTCAGCGCGTGAAACTGCATGACGGCATTGTCGACAGCATCGCTATAGGTCTTGATGTCTTCGATGGCAAGCTTCTTGGTGTCCACCTTGATCTTGGTCTCCTTGTAGCTCTCCTCAACGCCTGCGTAGAATGTCTGGTGCGTCTTCAACCTCTTCTTCAGGCTATCATCCTTGGCACCACTCTCACCAGCGATTGTGTTGACACGAGCCGTCAGACGGCTCGCTTCGTCTTCCAACTCTTGAGCCTCTCCCACGAGCCGGTTGTAGTCCTCCTGTGCATCGTGGGCCTCAAGCTGTTTAATCTTCACGTCGAGTTTGTCAAGGGTCCGGCAGTGTTCACGGTACCGCAAGTTGTCATTGATGTTCTTCTTCCTGCGGTCGCCCTGGGCCAGCTCTTCCTTCTGGCCGTTGATGCGCGTTGTGAGCTCAGTCATCTCGACCTTGAGTTGTTCGTGTTGCTGTTGAAGAACCACGATGGCCCGTTCGACCGAGGCGAGAGAGGAGGCTTTGCCACGGTCGACATAGTCCTGAATGTCGTCTTCAATAAGTTTGAGCCTGCTAAGGGTATTCGCGATAGTGTCCCGTTCATCGGCGATGATTTTGGCCTTCTCGCGGCTCCTCCCAAGCTCAGCGTCACGCTGGCCTCTGGCGGCATCAATCCGAGGCTGAAGCGTCTTGAGCTCCTCGTCGATCTTGGAGACCGTTTCATCCTGTCTCTGGTTTTCTTCCCGCAGAGCCTTGATATCTTTCGACAGTAATGCCTTCTTCTCCATCTGCTGCTTTGCCTGGTTGAGCTTATTCTTGATCTCGCTTCGCTCAAGCTCGAGGTTGCTGATGAGGTCCAGACTGCGCTGGCGGTCCCGGGTCAGATTCTCCAGGTGCTTCTTGACCTCCCTCAGCTTGTCCGAGTTCACCGATTGAGCATGCTGGATCTCGTCAGCACTGCGGCCGGTGCCACTCATCTGTGACTGTGATTGGAGCCTCCCGATCTGTTCCTTCGACTCCTGGATCTGGCTGTGTAGCTGTGTTATCTCCGAGACGTTCTTGGAGACGGACTCAATGTCGTTCAGCAACTCCGCCACTTTGTTGTGCTGGTCCGCGGCGGCTTCCAGCTGCCGGAGCTTCTCCTCTCGCCTCTCTTGCGCCTCATCGATGTCTCTCTTAAGTTTTGATGATTCCGTTCTCAGTCGCAAGAGGCCGTCGTAGTCGGAACGGACAGCGGTCAGTCGGGCAACTTTCTCACCAACGTCCTTGAAATCCTGCTGTATGCTCTCTTTTTCTTGCTCGCTGAGAGCTTTGGCGATCTTCTTCAGGAGCTTGGACTTGGACCGGTCGTCCTCGAAGCTGCGGTCGCAAAGATGGCACCTGTTCTTGGTGTTCAAGACTGTCTCCGCCTGAACGTAATATGCCTTCATCTCATCGAATAGGGCCAGATCCTTTTCAGCTACGGATTTGGCCTCCTCCAGCGACTCAATCTCCTCGTTGAAGTCGTCCACGGTAACAGCGTCTGGAGATTCTGCCACCGTCTTGAGGACCTTGATAACAGACTGCTCATACTTTGCCCTGGCTTCCTGCGAGGTCGTCTGTCGCTTGTGTGCCTCAGCGAGCTCGAAGTCTCGCTGGTCCAACTCCTTCTGGAGAGCATCACATTTCGCTTTTGCCTCCTTCACAACGGCATCCTGCTCGTTGACCGCTGTTCTATAGTTTGATGCTAATGAATCGAGGCCGAAATCGCGCTTCAACAGACTGGAGATCCGCCCGCTGTAGGTGGCCACCAAGCTGTCAAGATTGCCTTCACGCTCCTTCAATTCCTTCTTGCGCAGATCTAGTTGTGCGCGCTCGCTAGACAGCCGGGTGCAGTTCACAAGCTCCGAGTTCAACTCTTCACTTCTCTTCTCGAGGTCACTCAGCTCAGTCTTCGCATCCCGAATCTTGGCCTCCCAGTCGCTCTGCCTCAAGCCATCTTGTGCATTCTGGTAGCGCTCCTGGAGTGCCGCTGTGGTCTTCTCTAGGATGTTGACGTGACCTTCATCACAGTCAATGGAGTCGGCTTCTGTCTGCAGACGCTTGACTTTGCGATCATTTTCCATCTTATTCTGCTTGGAGAATGCCCGTTCGGAGCCCAAAGAGCTCTTCTTGCCTTCCAAAGCAGATATCTTCACGCCGGCTTCGTCAGCCGCCCTGGTCAGCTCATTCTGAAGCTTCTCGTGTTCCTTCTTCTTGCTGTTGAATATTGCGCGGATCTTCTCGTTGAAAGCATGCACTTGGTCCTCGTCGAGGGCGTGGTTGAAACCCCGTATGCCGTGTTTGGCTGCGGCCTCCTTTGTCATTTCGATGCGAGTCTGGAGCTGACGTTCATACTTCTCCTTGTCGGACTCGAGGCGACCCTTCTCGCCCAGCTTTGCGTTCAGGTCCGCTCGGGTAACGTTCACCTTCTCCTCGAGGCCATAATATTGGGCCGTGTCCTCGTCGATAAGGCCTCTGAGCCGGTCTAGGCGGGCCTCATACTGGTCCAGGGCGCAGTTCAATTCATCGTCGCTCTCAGGCATCATGTCGATGGAGTCTCGGAGCTCTGTGACAGCATCCTGTCTGTACGTGTACTGATCCTGTAGGTTTTTCAAGTCGACCAGGATGCTGTGAAACTGGATCGAGTCCTCCCGTTTGGCCTTGGCCTTCTCGTGGGCGTCTCTGATCATCTCCTCCAGCTCCTTCATTTCCCTGTCCAGTGTTTCCAATTCCACAGTCAGCTCCTGGATCTGCCGACTGTTCTCGGAAGCCATCTTCTTGTCGCTCTCCTGCTGTTTCAGTTCAATCTGCGCACTGCGCAGGGACTCGCCCTGCTTCTTTCGGACGAGCTTCAGCAGCTCGATTGCTTTGGTGTATTTTTGGGCCTCAAATATCTCATCGAATTTTCTCTTGAGGGAGGCAGGCTCACTCATGGGCCAGAGGGACTCGTCCTGGTGGCAGAAGATAACCCAGTCCAGGATGGCCGGAGAGACACCAAGCTCGGCGGTGATCTCCTCGTCAACGGCAGTAACCTTCTTGGAAGACGTGTGCTTCTCCTCTCCGTCGACCTTCCAGCTGGACTCAAGGCTCCTCATTGAGCGACCGCCGGCCTTGTTCAGGGAGACCTGGAGCCGTCGGTGGAGGTTGTGCTGGGTCCCGTTGAGGGAGGTGAACTTGAGACCGACGCTGGCGAAGACCGTCCTCTCGTTACAGAGCTAAGAAGGGCAGTCTCCAAGTCAGCATATGAGAAGAGGAGTACTGGCCCGAGAGGTTTCCCCTGACTATACCTTGGGGTCATGAATGAAGGCACCACCCTTGGAATTGGGTGGCAGTTCGCCCGTAGTGGCATACTTGAGGCATTCGATGATGGTCGTCTTGCCGGAGCCATTGTACCCAACGATGAGGGTCAGCGGGGTGTAGAGGCTGATGGCTTCGCGGTGATCAGGGGCAAAGGATCGTATGCCCTGGACGGACAAGCCGTCGATGCGCGACATGGCGTCAGAGGTTGGCGGTGCTCGTTAGAGCAGCCTTTGTATGTCCTCGGGAGAGACGGGATGATAGGGAAAACAGAGGAAGGAATGGGAGAACCAAAGGGAATGGGATCGTTGACGTCCTCGCGTGCGGCAGGTCTGAAGGCCGACAACGCGCAGGACAGTCAAAACAAAAGAAGAGTTGGGTTGAGGAATCAAATCAGACGAACAAGAGAGAGGCAGGCACGTTCGCGTCGTCAATTAAGAAAGTAGGGCGGGGCGCGTTGGTTGCCTGTCCGGGCAGGGGCCAAGTGGGGAGCGCCTAAGAGAGCCTGCGTCGCGCTCCCACGTGCCAACTGCTGCCTCACCTAGCTCCTCTCTCGAAATGGCCCAAGCTTCCCTCCAGAACCTTCCTGGGGCCCATTTACCCATTCTCTATGGCTGAACCGACGTGATTCTGGTACTATCGGCAGTAAAATCCTAATCAAGTCATGTTCCTCGCTCTTGACTTGGTCATGCAAAGAATGATAGATTGCGCTGCGCTGCCGCTGCTGCTGCTGCTGCTGCTGCTGCTCGTGGTTGATTTCTCTGTGCATTATTTGGATGCTCAGGGGCGTCATCGTCGAGGGTCTCTGTTTCTTGCCGTCATCTCTGCTAGGTCTTTCAAAATCCCCCTTCTCCCCAGGCTATCAACTCCCCCTTCTCCTATCAATGCAAGTCTGTCGACTTGCTGACTTTATATGACTTGGGGCAAGTCCAGGGCAAGATTTTTTGGTCTTTTCCACCTATCAGTAGTGACAACCGCTGCAAAGGAGCAAAATCTCCGGATGCGTCATGAATCTGTCTGTTAGAGACAGCATATTCCTATGTCAAGTCATTGGGCGCAGGTCCAAGACGATCAAAGAAAAGGGAGCTGGATTATTGCAGGGCATGGGAAGGAAGAAATCATCGTTACACTGTACTCTAGTGGTACATACTACAATGTACCTGGGAGAGCTGAAGCGGGCAGAGCGGTCCAGTAATACCGAGGTAGTAGTAGCTACTTAGTACACAGATGTTTCGAAACGCATGCAGCAGCAAGTCATGACCCCCGCTCTTGCTGTCTCCCTCCTAAGACTTCAAAGACATGTCTCAAACCCCAACAACCCAACTATTTCCAAACAGATCTGTAGGTGATGGATAACCCTGCATGAGCACTTATTGCCATAGTGCTATGTAGTATATGGTGTGTGCATGGGATTGGACCATGGTTCCTGTCATGTGTGTGCATGCGTGTACAGTATGTGTAACTGACTCTCCCTCTTCACTATGCGCTATTTCTTTCTTGCTCGGACACCAATAGATAGCTGCTGCCAGGAAGGAGACTTTGGCTAGTTGACGGTTCAGCGACTCAGTTGGGCCAAGGCTATCAGGGGAGGTCATCCCACCCCCAATCCCAGCTGCAACTCACACATGGTCAGATCCCATAACGGCCCATGAGCAGAAGCTTTTTTTGGGAGGGACGGTGGGAGAGTGGGGTTTCTAGAGTCAGAGACTGCGATTGTGCAATTCCCCATCCCAATGGCTTACAATCCCATGTTTTCTCCCCTCCACTTCTCATATCGACAAAAAGAGAGAGGAAAGAGAGAAGGGGAGAATTCTGGAAGACTCGACCTTCTGTTCTCAAACATCATTGTATTTTTTGTTTTGACTTTCCTGATCTCTTGGAGGCTCGCACTCAGGGCGTCATTCTAAACAGCCTACCCTTGTTTTCCAGTCGTACTCTGTACAATCTCTGTGCTCCCTCCTCGCCCATCGACTGCGCTCTTTACAACAGTTTCAGCGCACACATCTTCCGCTCTCCATATGCCCATATCCGCACACACACACTCGCACGCGCACTCGCACTCGCACACAGGCATTGTACCTACCACCCAAGGATCTTGAGAAGAGGGCTCCTTTTCCTGCTGCCTCCTCTACGCTACTCCATTTACGCCCGAAATACCATCATCAGACCTTTCCAATATCAGACCCCAGCTTGAAGAGGGCGACCTAAAGAGAATTTACGGCGACCAATGTCATGCGAAGCTGGAAGGGCTTGCGGAAATATAGCCCTTTAGCACCACCTTTACCAAAGCAGAGAAACCTCTGAACGACAAAGCCAGATCCATTCCGTCCGGCAGGGGAAAACAAGAGAAAGAGAAGGAAGGAAGGAAGGAAAGGGGGTACACACATAACAACGTCAACAACAACCACAACAACGAGAAGAAAAAGAAAGACCAAAAAACCCCCAATTCCCCATGCTGCCCCGGGTGCGGCGCCCGTTCCCGACACGATCACGCATTAGCAGAAGTAACTGCTACGGCCGAACCCGTTTTTCATCTGTCCAGCGATAGGCTCAATAGCTTCGATTCGGAAGGGAACCGGCAGCTCAAGCCCAGCCTTGCCGGCGATGTCTCACGGCCCCCCGCCGCCGCCCCTTCCGGGCAACATGTTCTCTTACGGCCAGATGGTCATGCCCGACATGCACGGGGTGGGCGTAAGTTCTGCAACCCTCTCTCCCCCTCCCTTGCTTGGCTTGGGGCCCCCATGCATGCTGCCGCCCTCACGCACAAATCACATCACACAAGCAGGCGTCCCTCAGGGGGGGCGCGGGGGGGTGGTCGCCTTCCCGAACACCTTGCAGCTCCTCCAGCCCAGCTGCATCCCCAAGGACCTTTTCTCGCTCCCGCCTCCGCAGTTGTTTTGGCTGACCAGCAAAATCCACATTTTCGACAGATGACCGACAGCCAGGACATGATGGCCCTTCTCGGCGACCCCTCGTCCATGGAGAACAGTGTCTTTTTCGATACCTCCACCATGCCCATGAGTCTCGATAACCCGGCCGAGGCCGCCTACAATTCGGATCCCACCAGCCCGACCCACCCGGGCGCCGTGCCACAGCCCGGTACAATGGATGTGCAGCAATTCCAGGCCGCCGCCGAAGAGGGCGTCCCAGGCGTAGGCAACGGTCCCATGCCTGGCTTTGGCATGTCGCAGCAGGCCCAGCTATCGGGCGCGTCGACGCTGACCGAGTTCACCAAGCGGCGGAACTGGCCTGCCAAGGTCGTCGAGGAGCTCAAGGACCTGCTGATGATCCTCGACCAGGACGGCCGCGTCAAACACGCCTCCCCCAGCGTCAGCTCCCTCACGGGCTACAAGGCCGATGAGCTCAACGAGCGCCACCTGCGCGAGTTTCTCCACCCGGACGACTCAGCGCTGTTCCTGTCCGAGTTCAACGAGTGCATCGCCACGGGCAATACCCTGCGGCTGTTCTACAGGCTGAGGAAGAAGGACGGGGCGTACGCCATCTTCGAGACCATGGGCCATGCACACATCGCTGCGGCCCGCTTCGCGCCTAATCCCAACAACAAGAGCCCCTTCTGCCAGGCCGTGTTCATAATGTCGCGGCTGTACCCAGCCGCGAACGCGCAGCTCCTGGACTCGTTCCTAGAACACAAGATGGAGAACGAGAGGCTTAAGAGAAGGATCACGGAGCTGAAGAGAGAAGAGGCGGCAGAGGCGGAAGAAGCCACACGGAGCTGGCGGCAGAGTCAAGACGGCCGGAGTGTTGTCGCATCATCAGACGACGGGACCAAGACCAGCGTCGACTCGGCCGCCATGCCACCGCCAGAGAGGCCGAACCCGCTCAACATCGCGTTGACGAGGGAGAACCTGGAGGGTGTCACGGCAGGGAACGGACCCGACTCGATCAGGGATAAGATGGCCCGGTATGAAGGGATCAACACCATCGAGATGCTTACAGGCCTACGGTATCAGGATGGCGAACGGGCAAAGGGCGTCTCGACGGGCGCACGCAGCCCAACGCTCATCAAAGGAGATGCGGGCATTGCAATACCAATCGATCGGGACCCCAGGACAGGTGAGAAGAAGAAGAAGCTCAAGATCGCGGAGGAATACGTCTGCACGGATTGCGGTAAGTTTTATTCAACATGTCATCATTATCATCATCGTTATTGCCCCGCTGACTGGCGATCCTTTTGTCTCCTCCCCCCCTTCAGGAACCCTCGATTCACCTGAATGGCGAAAAGGACCTGCAGGACCCAAGACTCTCTGCAATGCCTGCGGACTCCGATGGGCCAAGAAAGAGAAGAAGAAGACCCAGGGCGGGAACAATATTGGCACATCAGGGTCTGGGATGGGTGGAATGCCCATCATGGACCCGGGCCAGGCCTGATCTTTGGTGCACGGCTCGTCTTCTCATTCTTCTTTATCTTCCCTCTCTTTCTCTCTTGGGCATACATACAGACATAGTGGCGTTTTGGGAATAGCATCGTGGTGTATCAGTTGCCGTCGATCACGGATAGAATCTCGCGAGACGGCGTCTTGGGGGCGTGGAGGGACATTATCAGCTTTCACGAGCCTATGATACCATGGTTGTGTAAAATACTCCCTGCTGTATACCCTGCTGTATACGAGCTGCGGAGGTTTAGATGGAGGTTGTTTGTTGTGGTGTAGGGATCTGTCTCCAGGCCGGGATACCAATTACTGCCCAAGGAAGAAACATGTACTACTAGGTAGTGTGGTATCATGGAGCCCTGACTTCTTTGTATAACCCGAATCTCAGCACGAAGGTGTCATAGAAACACTACATTCATCTATATTGAGGTCTCTTACTGCCACTGGTGGTGGTGGTTGAAGGGGTGGACAGGGTAAGCAGAGGTTTGTGGGGTTTATTCATGCAGGAGATCCATATTCAGACTTGCTGCTGAACCAGGTTTTGCTCGTAAACTCAAAATAGAGTCAACCTCTGCACGAAGACAGAACCAGCTTGATTTCTAGACTCTTCCTCGTACCATCGTCTCATCCTGTCAAGGTCATGCTCATGCTCCAAGAGAAGCTGGGTTGGACAACAAGCTAAGAGAAAAAGCGGTCGGAGGGGGCCTCTTCTTTTTCAGGTTTCAGCAGGTACCCACCAACGTCACCTCACAGCTCATGATGTGGGGTCCACTGCTGCGCCTCCTAGAGGGGGAGGAGTAGATGCAGTGATGCAGTGAGGTGTAGTGCAGTGATGCAACCCCTCTTCTTTTTCTAGGGGAGGAGGAGAGGCAGCCAGTCCAGTCCAGCCAGCCACTGAAGAGGCCGCTCCCTCCCAAACCCCACCCCCCCTGTATTCCCCATACAATGCAAGCTTGTAGTGGCTTCCTTCTATATAGTATGGCCAAATGCCCCTGCACCACCAAGGTTTCTTGGTCTACACGACAACCACTTTGTGCCCATCCTCCGTTTTGTTTCTAAAGGCTTATTGACTGTTTGACGATTGAGAAAAACACAAACTCCATTTCTATACCAGAAACCAAGAACAAGACAAGACAAACCTTCCAACATGTCTTATGAGCGAGAGCAGCCTGGTGAGTACCTTGAGCGAGCTATTGCCGGAGCTACCCCGCCATCGTCATAAGGGGCGGCAGCAGCAGCCAGCGTCGGATGTTGCGAAGCTCCCTGTTGTGGCCTCAAGACGAAAACTACTATTGAACCTCTGGAGGGAGTGCATGCTAATTGATCATGGTTTCAACACAGAATTCGGCAGTAAGGACGACCTTCCTATCTTTTTTTTTTTTTTTTTTTTTAGGATTTAAAACTTGACGAGGAATCACAGATACTAACCCAGTGACAGGTGGTGCCTATGGTGGTGGCGGTGGTGGCTACGAGGGCGAGAGGAGTGAGTCTACTACCCACCCCATGGCCTGACCAAATATCTCCCTCTACGTTTTCCTTCCCCCAAGAAGCTCAGATACCTGCTACACTTGGTGGCCACCAGAGAGAAAGAAGAAGAAGAAGAAGAAAGATCTAGTCAAGCTGACAAGCTCCCCGCCTCACCCTCCCCTTCTAGTGCCCAACCGCGGATACGTGCCCCGTGATGACAGCGAGGAAGAGGGTTTCCACCAGCGCGCGGCCGAGCACGCCTCTCGCAACGCTGGCGGCTCGGGCGGCTCCGACTTCTTCTCGGGCATCATGGGTCAGTTCATGGGCAAGAAGAGCCAGCTTGCGAACGAAGAGGTTGACGAGCAGGGTACGTTTTGCGAATTTTCCCTCTAGTCACCTCGAATTTTATAAAAAGGGCATATACATACAGAGAGGGAGGGAGAGAAAAGAAGAAGAAAAGGGGGAAAAGACACAAAAACAAATAAAAAGAAGAAGAAAAAAAAAAAGGAAGAGTCGAGAAGAGAGGGGGGAGAGAGAGAGAGAGAGAGAGAAAGAGAAGAGAGAAGACGGGACTACAAGAGCGACCTAGAAGAAAAGCGAAAAGAAGATACTAACTAGTGCTACAGCGGCCGTCGCCCATCACAAGAAGTTCTTTGGCGGCGAGGACGACGGCAGCGAGGCCGACTCGGGGTCTATGGGCAACGCGGCCGCCATGCAGGCGCTCAAGATGTTCGCGGGCGGCAGCAGCTCCGGCGGCGGCTCGCAGAGCGAGTTCATCGGGCTGGCCATGAGCGAGGCCAGCAAGCTGTTCGACTCGCAGGCCTCGTCGGGCCGCGTCAGCTCCAGCGCGTCCAAGGAGAGCGCCGTGCAGCAGGCCGGCGAGATGGCCTTCAAGATGTATCTCAAGAGCCAGGGCAGCAGCAGCGGTGGCCTGATGAGCTTGGCGAGCAAGTTCATGTAAATTCTGCTGGAGACTACTCCTTCCTCCTGCCTGATGAGGAAGAGAAGTGGGTAGAGGGAGATTGGAAGGTAGAATGAAAGCCAAAAGCAGAATTGCTGCTCAGACTCTTTTGTGTTTACAGTTGTTGTCATTGCACTGAAGCCGTGCTCAGCCTAACTTTAGAGAGGCAATGACCTCGGGATGAATGATTGCCTTGATTTTCTTGCTTTGGTCAAATCTCAAATCGAACTGATTCCGTTTATTAAAACCCAACGGCGTCCTACCAACCGAGGCATTCACCTGGGCAGTACTCGAACGCCTCTCGGAGAACATAATGTATTCACACTCTCATCCACACGAAAAGAAAGCGAGGCCTGAATCAATTCATTTTGAGGACGACTATTGGGTGGAGGTTTAAACATGATCTATTACAGGTTCCATTCCATACAACGTTCCTCCTCGCCTGAGCAGATTTGACCTCGGCATTATTCCCCCTATTTCTATACAACTACTTATGCTTTCCCCTCACGAACTACAAGTGGTCGTTTATAAGTGATCCCCAAGGCCCAGGAATCAACTTAATAAGACCACCAAAGAAACAAAACCAAATAGAAATCTCACCTCCTAGGAGGACCTCTCACTTCATATAACTTCATCTCATTCTTTTTACCTTGACATATACACGGAAGAAGAGAAGAAAAGAGAACACAGCCTCCTCGTGAGGTGAACCAGAACCTCTCCCAAGATGGCCAACCTCCCATCCTCATACGAAACCCTTACGCTCCCAACCATCAAACTCTCCCACCACCCCTCATCCTCCCCCACGGTGACCCCCATCATCCTCGTAACCCTCCACCGCCCCGCCGCAAGAAATGCCTTCAACACAGACATGATGACTTCCCTGGAGCACGCCTTCCACCTCCTCTCCACCGACCCCCGCGTGCGCTGCATCGTCCTCACAGGCTCCGACCCGGCCAACCAGATCTTCTGCGCGGGCATGGACCTCACCGCCTCGCCCGCGTCCGTCGAGGCAGACCGCCTCTCCAGCGCCACGCGCGACACCCACCGCGACGGCGGCGGGCGGGCCTCCCTCGCCATCTTCCGGTGCCACAAGCCCGTGGTGGCCGCGGTCAACGGCAGCGCGGTCGGCGTCGGGGCCACCATGACGCTGCCGTGCGCGGTGCGCGTGACCCACCGCCGGGCCCGGGTCGGCTTTGTGTTTGCGCGGAGGGGTCTCGTGCTCGAGGGGTGCAGCTCCTTCTTCCTGCCGCGGCTGCTGGGGGCCTCGCGCGCCGTGCACCTGGCCACCACGGGCGCCGTGTGCCGGGCCGACGACCCGCTGCTGGACGGGCTGTTTACCCTCGTCGAGGACCCGGCGGCCGTGCTGCCCCGGGCGCTGGCCATCGCCGAGGACGTGGTGCGGAGCGCGAGCGTGGTGAGCGCGGTGGTCATGCGGGACATGATCTACCGCGGGCCGGGCTCGCCCGAGGAGGCGCACCTGCTGGAGAGCAAGGTGCTCTTCGACCTGTTCAGGAAGCCGGACTTTGTCGAGGGCGTGAGGGGGTTCGTGGAGAAGAGGGATCCGGTGATGGGGGGCACTATGCCCCAGGATGGGCCGAGCGTGTGGCCCTGGTGGGAGGATGTGCTGTTGAAGACGATCGAGAAGGGTGACAAGGCGAGGCTCTGAGCTTGCTTGGTGCAAGGGGGGAAGCAGCATTTACTGTCACAGCACTTTTTTTTTTTTTTTTTTTTTTTTTTTTTTTTTTTTTTTTTTTTTTTTTTTTTTTTTTTTTTTTTTT
>JACWST010000431.1:0-14348 GCA_014850475.1 Cryphonectria naterciae | reverse complement strand
AAAAAAAAAAAAAAAAAAAAAAAAAAAAAAAAAAAAAAAAAAAAAAAAAAAAAAAAAAAAAAAAGGGGGAGGGGGTTCTTTTTAGTCGGTAGTCTGTCCTATTGGTCGATACTCTTGATGCGTCATCGTGCAGCTTATAAATGGATGTTGATTTGTGAGATAGATGGTGCATTGTAAGAAGATATGGAACCGTTTGGGGTCCGTTTAGAGTTTTTCTTTTGTTTTTTATAGATTGTTTTGGGACAGGATATTTGTGCGTGCCAGGCAACTACATGGTAGTAAGTAGCTGAATAAATGCGAGACAGATCGGTGATGGGACGAATTGTGCAGGGTCGATGACTTCTCTTGGAAACCCCGACGGCTTAACGCCGACAGTGAAATATACTCTGACCGCCGCGACAGCAAGGCGGCTAGCTCCCTTCGATATATATCAGTATGTTGCTAGGTGCCTCCCCTCCGCAGCCTGCGCATCAGCAGCGTCCTGCGTCTCCGCCCCACTGGTAGACGCAGCGGCCTCCTCCTCGTCGAGCCCCCGTATCTTTCCAGCCTCGACCTCCTCGCGCAGGGCACTGATCCGATCCTCCTCGAGACCATATTTCTTGCAGATCCCAAAGATCCGCCAGGCCTCCCGGTCTCTCTCCGCGATCAGCCTCTTGACGAGCTCGACCGAAAGGTCCATCATGGCCCGCCTCTTGCGGCTGCCGGGGAGATAGCTTTTTCTAAAGTGCGGCGCGACGGCGAAGAAGTACTCCTTGGCCCGGTGCGTCGGCCCGTGGTGCTCGACGTGGATCTTGAACATGAGCTCCCAGATGGCCAGGGTCTTGCGGACCTTGAAGTGGACCATCTCGCCCACGAGGAACTGGGCCACGTCCGGGTTGGTGCACTTCCAGAGCAGGTTGCGGAACGTCTCCATGTTGGGATCCGAGGGGATGAATTCCCGAATGCGCCGGTAGAAATCGAGGGCCTTGCCAAACGCCTCTTCCGGGTGGTCCGCGTCGTCTGCCCTGGCCATCTCGTTCAGCACTGCGTTGAAGATCCCGATGGGCACCTTGTATCGCAGCTTCAGGTCCGCCATGGCCTGCACGGCCTGGTCGATCAGGCGCGGGTTGCGCCGGAGTGCCTGGCGTAACGAGCCGGTAGAGGACGGGTTGACCTCTGCGCCGGCGCCGTCCATGATGCAGCACGTCTCGATCGCCCTCTCCATGTTTCCCTGCACGTTGTATGCATCGGCCAGAGCCTCGTAGTGTGGTCGGCTCAGCCTGGTCCCCCGCGAGGCCAGATACTGGATGACCCTCGTGGCAAGCTCTGTGTCGCCGTACGCTGCAGCCATGTTCAGGATGTTGAGCGCGATCCCGTCCGACGGGTTGACCACGCCCGCCTGCACGGCCCGGTTCCAGATGTAGGTAGTGGCCTCGTGGTTCTGGCTCTTGCTGCATACGTCGAGCAAAAAGTACCAGACGTTGACTGGCACGGTCTTTGCCTTGTCGAGCCTGTAACGCACGATCCGCAGAGCATCGTCGGTGAACCCGAGCTTGGCAAAAACGTAGATGAAGATGTGGAAGACCCACGGCTCTACCAGTATTCCGTTGCGGATCATCTCCTGTAACTTTTCCAGGGCGAGCTCATACTGCTCATCTCGAAGCAAGCCCAGCGCAATATATCGGTGGCCCTTGGGCAGTATCTCTATCCATCTTTCTTTCATCTCTCGTATCACATCGTTTCGGAGGAGGTAGTCAGGGTGGATCGCCAAGGCCTATGAAATGAAAACCCGCCCCAATGTGGGCGTGCTCCAAGTCAGTGACATGATGATGATAATGATGACGATATGACGAATCTGGCAAGAAGAGGTCAAAGGTGGACATTGCAGGAGAACATACGCGGATGGCACTGTGGTACGCCGTCGACGACCATGGGACCTGCTTCTCCCGCATCTCCTTGAGCAGCTTCCTGACCACGTCCGCAGAGCCGTCGGTCAGGGCATGCTGGATGAGCATCGTCTCGTACAAAAACGTGTTGGGCAGGGTGCCGTCGGCCAGCAGGTGCTTGACCAGGGCCGCTGTCACCTTCCTCATCCCCGGCCGCGGGTGCTGTCGCGTGGCCCGAAGTGCCTCGTATATATGCTCATGGGTCGTCCCGGGCGGAAAGTTCTTGTAGGGCGGTCTCATAGAGATGATCCTGTCGACAATTGTGCCGCGCCCCCGCCCCGGGATCCGATTTTTACGGATTGGAGCAGCAGCCGACGTCTGGCCAGGCGGGTCTCTGGCCATTCCATCCGGGTTCTCCTGTGGAACAGAGGAGGTCGGATCGTTCGTGATCGAGCCCACCTGGGCAGGGTAGTGTTCTCGCTGTCCTCCAGCCTGCGCATCGTCCTCGTTGTTCCATGTTGCAGGCTCGTCCGCGGTGGTTTTTGTCCTGCGCGTCTTTTCCCTTGGCTGTATCTGCACCTCTGCGTCGACCATCACAGAGAAAGGATCCTTCGCGGGCCGTGCGCCATCCTGACATGGCCGTGCGGTCGTGTGGAGTAGCCGTCGTGTTCGTGCGCGGCCTGGGGCGCCATTGCTTTCTCTCGAGGGACGTGTGCGCGCAGCCAGTCGGGGCGGGGTTGACGTAGAGAGCGCTCTGGTAGAGATCACGAGATCAATTGAAGGACACAGGCAACGCCATAGTCCATCAACTGCAACGCGCGCGACAGACATGGATTTGCTGTCATGCTCAGGCGGGGTTGTTTATAGTACTTGTTCAGAAGTTTTCAGGACAGGCAGTCATCAGAAGCTCTTTTGCTAAGAAGCATTTACATAGGCTAAGCATGCTTGGCTCGAATCCCTGTCGCAGATCGGAGGGTTGAAGAACCCCACTGCCCACTACTCACCCAAGAGTCGCATTACTACGTGTACAGTGAGTAAGTAAGTAGTTTATTTGTCTACCTTGGACAGAGAGAATTGAGTTGCTTCTTTGATATGTCATATGCCTACATTCTGTCTCTGAATAATGAACTGCCCTGGGAGATCTACAACAGGATAAGCATGCATAAGCTAAAGAAGTACTGAGAAGAATGATTCTTGATCTCATAGCAGAATGCTGGTGATATGCCCTGAGGACCTGCTGTAGATACCATGCCCACACTGTTATCGTATGAGAGCAGCATCTCCACATGTACAGACAATAGAAGTCCAATCCTGAGTGTCCATACAAGCTGCATGCTCAAGCAGATGTATACTCCCGACGAGCCTAATCCCACACAGCAGAGGCCTCAACGTTTGCCTTTGTAGAGGGATGGATGCCCTTGGGCTCTTGCGGCAACCTCGCCGTGAGCCCACCGCCCTGTCTTTTCCTGCTCCTCCTCCTCCAGTAACAAGAGTCCCGGGGGTATTACTATGGCAGGCCACAGCACTTCTCTTTTCAAGATCCAAGCGCATGATTGATTCCCTCCTCAACCCCTCACGCACCTCTCCCACGGCCCCGTCCACCCCTCTGCCCTCTACCTCGCCCGCCTCGATCACCACCACCCCTCCCGCTGTGGTCACCTCTCTGTTGTCCTCCACCCCCGCCACCACCACCACCACCGCCACCGCCTCGGCCGCCTCGGAAGTTGCCCTGCTGGTGGTTCTGCTGCTGCTCCTTGACAACGTCGATGATCTCGTCCGGGACGCGAAGGTATTTGATCTGCCCCACCCCCAAACAACACACCGTCAGCAAAAAAGAAAAAGAAGAAGAAAAGCCCACAACTGCTTCTTCTTCTCTTTTCTCCCAGGTATGACCAGAGACACGTACATTGTTTCCCTTGACATAAGCCTCCGTCAACCGCATGAACTTGTCACCTTCCTATATTCCACAACACCATCCCGCCGTCAGCCAGCCACATCCAACAAGAACAAAAGCGTCGCACAGCGCCTGCGCCGGGGGGGGGGGGATATTGTTCGTTTCGTTCGAAGCGGGAGAAGAGGAGGAGGAGCGACGACGTACTGCGCTCGTCTGTATAACTTCTTTGAGGGTCAAGTTCATCCACGTGTCGCAGTTGACCAGGTGTCCGTTGAGCGTCTCGCCGTTCTTGAGCTCGACGAGCATTGGATGCCCTTGGGCGGCGTTGAGGAGGCCTAGCGGTAGCTACACCAGTTGTGAGAATGGCATTCCATCATGAGTTTCTCCATGTACGCGCGCGGGCGGGCGCAAGCAAATTTGGGAAGGGAAGGGGGGAGGAACATAACAGACCATGTTGCAGAAGGTTTCTTCTTCTTTTTTTTTCTGTACGAAGAAGAGAGGGAGAGAGGAAGATGGAGAGGGGATCGGCGTGTTACTGCATGGAGGGTGGCTATTTTGGTCGAGAGCTTTTGGAAAGATGCAGCCTTACTGCAGGTCCCGCGTCACTGGTACGAACCCCAAGCGCACGGACCACATCAGAGATTCGTAGCGCAATGGTCAGAGCCGCAGCGCCGAATAGTTACTATCGTTTGGTCACCCGCCAGGATACGCGATCATGTCATCTCAGGAAGACATCTATTATTTCAAGTCAAGGGAAGAAGAACGCGAGAAAAAAAAAAGAAAGAAAGAAAAAAGGGTAGAGATGATGTCGAAAGATTCATCATCATCGGCTTAAGAAGAAAATCTCCCCTGTGAGAAGAATGGAGGCCAAGTACTGCGTGAATTCCTTCCTCCCTTCATGCCTAGCAAATGTTCAAAAACAAAAGGTAGAGGGGGAATAGAATAAAAATAAAACAAGTCCTGTCCTTCCACCCGTTCGTTATCGCCTACCCTAGCTTCATACACATATAAAAAGCACCCGACTGAGCTGCTACAGCTGCTATCGAGGAGACCATACCCCTCCTCGTGCAAGGACCTTCATCCTCCACGATCACATCGCTTTCTCCTTCATATCCGGCTCGGAGTGGCATCTAGGAGGTGCTCTCGCGGCTCTTCCGATAGCTGGCCTATTTCATGACGACTGAATGTCAGTCTTGCGTTGGATTTATTTCTTTTCTTTCAGGGCAACGAATATGTCGAAGCGCGACTTGCCTCCTGCTCCACCTGCAGACCCTCGATAGTAGGTGCAAGCTCGCTCAGGATCTCGTAGGCCTTCTTGTGGTACTCCATCTGGGCCGAGATGAGCTCAGCAAGGTTGCGGAGAGGCTCAGGGGTATCAAGAACCTGTATTTTTATGTGTTTTGTTTTTGCTCATGGTCAGTAACGCGGCCAATTTGTCTCTTTAGATGCAGCAGCAGCAGCAGCAGCAGTGGTGCAGGGGCATCATAGCTCACATTCTTCATCACTCCGACGGCCTCCTCGGTCTGCGTCACGAACTCGTCCTCGGCCTTCTCGATCTCCTCCTGCGCCTCGGGGCTGATCTCCTCCTCGTGTGCACCCTCGCGCGGGCTCTGGGCGGCCGCGACCGCCGGCACGGGGAGCTTCCAGGTGGCGCCCTTGGCCTTGGTCTTGGCCGCGTCCAGGGTCAGGCGGGCCTTCTCGACGCCCTTGCGCGCGCGGGTGGCGAACATGATGTTGGTGTTCAGGGTGGTGTTCCAGCCGGCCAGGTACCGGCTCTGGATCTGGGCATCCTGGGCCAGCCTGGCCTCGCCGACGCGCTCCTCGGCCAGGGCAAACTTCTCGAGGGCGGTCGCCAGGGGGTCCTCGCCGGCGGCGGTGTGCTGCTGGTGCAGGAGCTGGCTGCTAGCCAGGGAGGCGCGGGCGATGGCGTGGGCGAAGGTCTTGGGCTGGGGCTTCGCGGAGGGAGGGGCGGTCAGGGCAGCCTGGGCCTCGGCCGGGGACGTGGCAGTCGATAGCAGCTGGACCTTCTCGCTCACTGTACGACCGAGGTCTTGGAATGTCTCGTTGATGTTGCGTGGGTAGTCGTAGGCCTCGGAAGAGTACTGGTTGCTGCATCATGATAATGGATCATTAGGTCAGTGGGATTGTGTCTTGTTTGGCTCCATATCGGGGGGTTATCTATCGTATTTGGTGTCGCACTCACGTCACAGCCAGCATCTTCTGGTGGACCTGCTTGAGAGCATCCACACGCTTCTCAAGGTCGATGTAGTCAGGAGGAAGCTGGGTCTATTATGTTGTGGAGAGCATCAGCACATGTATCGAGTGTCTTCTTTTCCAACATCTTCTTTTCTTTGGGGTACAGTTGATACTAACCTTGTCATCAGCCTGGCCCAGCTGCTCCTTGGTGTACTGGAAGGTACGGGATGCAAATGGGGTGATCTGGGCCCCAAAGCCACTGGCACGATGATAAGTTGTCGTCAGCTTCTGCGTTCTTTTGTGTATTGCATGACCAAACCATCCCCATCCCAAGATTGAGGGTTGGGGGCGGGGGAGATTGGAGATGCCTCGAGAGTTGTTTCTGATTCTCCTCTTTCTTACCTGAGGCTTTTGCCAAAGCTCTTGAAGTTATCCATGGTGAATTTTGGGACTGTGGCTCAATGAAATCTTTCCAGCTTTGACGTCGAGGTGGGTGTTGTTGTCCTGGCAAGGGTTGAGGGAGAACGGCACGGGTGGCTTGTTTTGTCTCAATGACTGACGGGTGCAGGCAACAGTTAGGTATCTGGGGTGTGAGCGCTGAAAGAGAAGGTGTTAGAAGGGGGGGCAGCTTCTGGAGCAACGGCCTATCAGGAGCTTGCTGGCCTGTGACAGCATTGCGGGGCAGGGGGTTCAGTTTAGGTAAGCAAGCAGGTGGCCCTGATCTTGGGGGTTGGTTGCTGGTGCTGATATGGCTACTGTGGCGACTGGGGCGGGTGACCTTTCACCCTGAACATGGCTCGCCTATCCTCGAACTTGTGCAGCTATCGTAAATGAGTGTTTGTGACAGATGACCTCGCCTTGTACACCATTTCTTGGATGAGACAATGTGATTGTCACATACTCAATCTGGACACACGAATATGCAAAGATGAGTCTCTAGGCGCAGTGTTAGACAGCTAATGTAGTACACATATTACAAGAATCAAGCCTGGCTATCGGAATTGCCCATCTGAAAAGCGTGAGCAGATTCAAGACCTTTATTCAAGATGCTATAGACTTCCTTTACGCCTGCTTCCTAATCCAAACAAGAGATGGCCATCTCCATCCAGAACCACCCGGGTATTCCTTTACTTACTATACTCCCGAGCTCCTTCTTTGTGTGAAACCAAGGTGTAGCAGAACGCCTCCGCCCCCCAAGGCGTATACTGATACATTTCCCACCATCTTGTAGATGCATGTATATCTTACTCATCTTATGCCTCTCTCTCTCGGTCTCTCTCACCACGACCGTTCTGGAGTCAGCCTTTCCTTCGTCGGGCTGTTACTCCTACTCCGTTGCTCAAAGCTCTCCACCAAGTCCAGAACCCTCGTCCGCGGCCTCTCGTACCGGACCTCCTCCGCCTGCATGGGAACACCCGGCGAAAAGCTCCTCCTGCCCTCGTAGTGCGACGAGTCCTCACTGCGGCGCGTCTGGGGCACCTCGAGCAGCCGCGCCTTTCTCTCGTCCTGTCTGACTTTCTCGTTGGTTGCACTCTCAAAGCTCCTCTGCTCGAGCAGGCGTTTTGTCTTTTCTTGTGTGTTGTTGTCCTGGTTCTTTTCCTTCTCGTTGGTCGCGCTCTCGAAACTTTTCTGTTCAAGTAGTAATGGTGCCGCCTCCTCCTCGGGCTGCTTCCCCTTGTCTCGTGCCTCAGCGTCGTCCAAACTCCTCCTCGTCCTCTGCTCCTCCTCATTGTCCGAAGAGAAAGACTTCTGGGAGTGGATCATGCTGTAGTCGTCATCATCACCAGCTTTTCTTCCACTGTCAAGTTTCCTTTCTTCTTCAAAGATGGGCGAGGGTCTTCTTCTTCCATCTCCTCCCCTCTGCCCCCCAATATTCTCGTCTTCCCCGTCGTCACCGTCGTGGTCTTCGTCATGTTCCGGGTCAACGATAACCGCAGACTCCTCGATGGAGATGACATCAGGCTCGCCATTAACGATCCGCAATCTCTCCTTCGGGACGCTGAACATAACCTGCACAAGCCTCTGCTCCGCCGACCTCTCGACATCCCAGTCGTCCTCCTCATCCCCGTGCCCGCCAGCATGCGCACCAGCAGACCCGCCCGTTCCCCCGCCAATATACTCCTCCCACGCCGACCTCCCCTGCTTCCGTTTCTGCAGAAGTCCATAGCCGCCCAAGCCCAAGCCACCACCGAGCCCCCAGCGGTCATAATCGCTAGTGTCACCCCGCGTAGGACTCTCCGTGCGGCTCGAGCCCGCCGCAGAGCTACCACTACTGCTGGGCCCGCTGAACACCCTCCTCAGGCTGCCGAACCAGCTCCTCCGCGGCGGCTTGCTCTTACTCGGGCTGCCCGGTGCGCCATCGTCGTCCGAGACGTGCGTCAGGTCCTCGATGTCTGAGATGGGCCGTGGACGGCCGAGGAGTAAAGCGGGACCCTCAGTTTGCAGGGCTGGGATGGACTTGGCCGTGATGAAGCTGCTGTTGCTGTTGCTGCTGCTGCTGTGATCCGAGTGCGAGGTGCCTCCTCTCTTCTCGGCACCACCGCTGGCCCCAGAAGCAGCGAGGAGTCCTCCGCCAGCACCAGACGCAGCAACCCGCAAGGAGTCGGACCGGTTGCCCAGGAAGCTAAAGGCACTGCGGTTCGAGTCGGATAGACCACTCTCGGTGCGGGCGCCGGGCGTGGTCGGTGTGGACTCTCCATCTGCAAAACGGACAGATGAGCGGCGGGTGGGCGAAATCTTGCTCATGCGCACCGATGCGCCGCGTGGCTGCAGGCGTCTTGTGATGAGGGCGTCTGAGGCGTCAACGTCTGTCACCCAGCCTGTCACCTCTGGGTGCTGCTGCTGCTGCTGCTGCTGTGGCTGGACCAGCGTCGGCATGGGCGTCGGCGTGCGCTGGTCGTGGTCATAGACGTGGTCGTGGTCCTCTGCCGTCGGGCTGCTGGGCGGGTTCATGCTCCCCAAAGCGAAGGGACTCGGCATGGTATCGTTGACAGGCGTGACAAAGGGGTCATCTTCGGCCCCCTCGACCTCCCTATCAGGACTCATGGCACCGTGCATGGACATCTCGTCCTCCTCGTCCTCCATGATTGGCGAAATAGCCGCAAATGTCCTGCTCTCGTCCACGCCCGTTGGCTGATACAAGCCCTGCGCCACGCGAGGGTTAGGCTTCCTGCGAGTAGGACCCCGGTACCCAAGAGGAGGCTCAATAGCCGTCAGACCGTCAAAATCGTGATGCTGCTGCTGTTGCTGAGGATCACCTCGTTGACCGCGGAGGCTCTCGTAGCCCAACGACTTCTCGTCTCGGAGATACGGATCATGTCCGCCGGTATATGAATACCAGCGCGCTGCGGCCTTGGGGACCCATGGGTACTGCTGCTCTTCATGTTCTGTTTCGTACATCTCCTCTGGGGTGATGAAGGGTGCTCCCGTGGTCAGGCCGCGGATATGCTCATCGCGGCGGGCATGCCGGCGGCGCTGGCGGCGGCGGAAGCAGAAAAAGGCGACACAGAGGAGGATCAAGAGGAGGGGGATGCCAGCGCCTAGACCTACTTCGAGGCCTAATTTTGTGTCGTCTGTTATAGAAGAAGAAGAAGAAGAAGAAGAAGATGATGATGATGACGAGCTTGTTGGGTTCGTGTAGGAGTCGGACCAGGAGAGGGAGGTGAGGTTCAGAAATGGCTTGAGCTGTCCACCAGCCACGCTGATGTCGTCTCTCGTGCGCAATTTAGACGTAGATGACGATGACGAGATGGAGTATCCACCTGCCACCATCATCACATTGCCTGGCAGCAGCGCAACACCATGGCCATAGATACCGTCACCACCAGTCAGAGGTTGGTCTTCAGGAACCACCCAGGTCCACTCCCCAAACGCGCTCCCGCTCAGGTCCAACACCACAAGCTGTGGCTCGGCGGGCGTGCTGGTGTTGCCAACCCAGCCTCCCAGAATAATCAAGGCCGTGCCAGCCTCGTTCAGCACAGCGGTGTGCCCAGAGCGGGACTGGACCTGCACATTGTCGTCCCCATCTTCGTCCTTGGCAAGCTCGCTGCTGACAGACGACGACGACGAGGCACCAGACGGGCCCGAGATGGCAACATAACTCCACGACTCCTCAGGCAGGGACCAGACGGCGGCGGTCGAGATGTTGACAAAGGCGTTGCGCGTGTGGCCACCCAGCACGATACTGTTGACCGTTTGGGTCACCGTGCCTGAGATGTTGGACGTAGAGGGGGGCAGCTGGGTGAAGGTGAAGCCGGCCTCTGCGACGGGCTGGGACGCCAGCGACAGGACCTCGGCCTCGTAGCCGTCAGACGAAGACGAGGATGTGAGCTTGATCATGGCGTTGGAGTAGTCTGCCGCGTTGACCCAGGTGGTTGATCCATTCAAGGTCGCGTTGGGACACTGGCCTCCGTATGAGTAGATCTGGGGTGTTGATATGGATGGCGCGATGACCTCGGAAAAGGCCACGCCGCCTCCTAGGAAATTAGGACCTGTGGTGCCGTCCAGAGAAGAACCTTGCTGTTCTTCCCATGATGCCTTGCCAGAGGTGGTGTTGTAGATCCATACTGACGAGCTGTCGTCGGAGGCACAGTCGCCCGCAAAGACAAGAATGGATCCATCTGCTGCGAGCGTGGGCGAGAAAGTTGTGGTGTTGGTGGACGTGGAGAGAAAAGGCAGTCCAGATGTGAGTGTCGTGACAGCACTGGTAAGAGAAGAAGAGGCCAAGGTGGATGAGATGTCGAGGGACAA
This sequence comes from Cryphonectria naterciae, assembly GCA_014850475.1. NCBI lineage: Eukaryota > Fungi > Ascomycota > Sordariomycetes > Diaporthales > Cryphonectriaceae > Cryphonectria > Cryphonectria naterciae. The sequence continues at coordinate 3,644 of JACWST010000431.1, read as the reverse complement.
GAGGTCGACCGAGTCCCCATCCCCGTTGGGCGACAAGATGTACGCCGTGCTGTTGCTGCTTCCCTCTTCAGCGGATCCACCAGGTATGAGGATGGTTGTTGGTATGTACGGCAGGAGCGATGCTGTCTTGGCACCTGCCACAGCGGAGACGGCAGACGAGGCGGCTAGGATGACATTGACCATGATCGTCATGGCCGAGGGTCCTCTCCGGATCGACAGCGCCGCCGCCCCGGAGCGCCTTGTCTTGACGGTGCTGGACAGCATTCCAGTGGTTGGCTGGCTGGTTCCGTCTAGAGCGTGAGAGAGAGAGAGAGAGAAATAGATGTCTTGAATTAAATCTTGTTCCTCTTCTTTTTCCTTTTCTTTTTTTTTTTTTGAGACAAAATTCTTCTGGCCTGCGCACTACACACAACGAGAGAGTCCCCGTCTCTCAAGTCATGATGATGGCCCGGAACAGAAATGAGAGAAGGAAAACATCTGACCCGGCCCTGTGTCGTGCTGCGTATCTGCTCTGGGTGATTGCAGATCCGTAACAGCCTTGTCCAGGGGTCCGGGCGTTGTCTGGGGTGCAGATGGTAGTAGTGGAGGAGGAAGAAGAGAAGGAGAGTAGAGAAGGCGTTGAAACAAACAACAAATAACACTCGCAAAACCAGAACAGGACCCTGGCTCACTTCAGGCTGCACGACAGCTGCAAAGTGAGTTGCAACGCATTAAAGTGATGCACGATGAGCTGGTCTTCTGAAGGAGAGGTAATTGTAACGAAAAAGACCTCAATCAAGTCTGTGGTTGAAGTGGTAAGTGGTGGTAGTAGGGGTTCCAAAAGGGAAACTTGTCCAGGGTTGAGGCGACTGGGACGTGGGGGGGAATTGGGTGGCTGGTGATGATGGGTTGGAGGGTCGAAATCCGATCCCGAGCAGGGTCAACAACAGGAACCAATCTTGCATATCCTGCATGCACTGTAGTACTGTGCAACATGCAACAAGGACAGGGCTGCAGATATGTGGTCCCTGAGGAATTTAATTCCTGTAGTTTACAACCTCATAGTAATATTCACACCCAAGAAACTCTCCAGAAAAACTCGCATGCTGCTGCGCCTGTCAGGTTTTGGGGCACAACAAGAAAAGAAAAGAGGATCTGGTGCTTGGGTACACAGTAAGATGATGATGGCTGGCCAATCGTAGCTTTTTGGTCATCCCCATCTCATTGCGCGTCACACATAGTACGGTGCTAGCGGTACAAAGTACAATATTACAATGAATGGTACTGCTACGTACTAGTACGGTATTTGACAGGAGGCTGGTAGTGCACCTTCCCGGGGGGACGCGTGCGCGAGGCTGTTGCTGGGGTTACCACTTACACAAGGAAGGAAACGACGATGGCTGACCTGTTTCATTTCTTGTACATGAATGATAATTAATACTTGAAGGCAATCACTCCAAGGAGTTACTACTGTATACACTCTAGATGCCTCATGGACTGCTGAAAATAGGATGCCATTCATGATGATTTGGTCCATTGCACTTTCCCCACCTGAAAAACATGAAAAAAAAAGAAAGGAATCCACCCCACACAAGCAACTAGCCTGCTCCTTCCTCAAGACAGCCTCACATTTCCTCTTTCCTCTAATAATCGTCATCAGAGTGAGGGTCGTCAATGTCCATCCCAGCTCCAGCCTGTCCGCCAGCCGTTGTCCGCCTCGTCTGCTCAGCCGGCCTCGTCCTTGCCGCCACCACATCGCGCGTCGCTATCGACGTCGCCAGCTGTGAGCGTACCTCGTCCGCCGAGAGATCCCCGTTCATCACCAGCTGCTTGATGGCCGACAATTGCTCCTTCATATCCAGCACCTGCGCCTTCACATCGCGCAGGTCACCAACCGTAGGCCGCCGCCCCAACTCCTCCAGTGCCCTGTCGCGCTCCGCCGCCGCCGCCTCCTCCCTCGCGTGCGCGCTCCCGATCCCGCTGGACATAGTGGCCCACGTCTGCTTGGCTGTCTTCTGCTGACCCTCCTTCTCCTTGCCCGCCCGCACGGCCTGCAGCGCGTCCGTGGCCGTCTTGGCCGCGTGCCTCTGCGCCTCCAGCTCGTGCTTCAGCGCCTCGATCTGCGCCGCCTGGTTGGTCTTGTCGCGCTGCAGCTGCGAGTTCTCCCTCGACGCCGACGTCGCCGCCCCGATCTGCTCCTCGTACTTCCTCTGCCACGAGCTCACCCGCTCGGGCCACCGCGGCTGCACGAGCCCGAGCACCCCAGGCTGCGTCTCGAGGCCCGCCGTCACCTCTTGAAAGTTGGGGCTGAGAAAGATGGTCGAGTGGCCGCTCCCTCTCAGCCGGTACACTCTCGAGCGTATATCCATGGCCGTCACCCCAGATGCGTGCACCGCCCCGCCAGGTGTCTGCACGAACGCCCTCTCGCCCACCAGCCCGGCCTCGCGATACGTCTCGGCCACCTGGCCCTCGAGCCCTTCCTTGCCGTCAAAGAGCCGTTGGAGAGCTTCCCAGGTCCCGTCGCCCGCGTTGACCAGCACATAACGGTCCTGGCCCACCACAAGCTCACGAGCCGGCCGCCCGTCGTGGCTGATTCCGCTGTTGTTGAGCGACTGCACCGGGGCCACGGCGTCCTTGGCCAGCGCGTCGCGCATGTTGGCCATGTCCAGCTCCATCTCGTGCATGCGGATCGTCATGCCCTGCAAGTGCATGAGCAGCTGGCCCAGAAGGGAGTTCTTGACCCCGCGCAGCTCGTCCGAGTTGCCATGCTCTTGATCTTCCAGCGGCACCAGCGCCAGGATCCCACCCATCGGGCTGTATTCGTGGTCCAGCCGCTCCAGACACTCGTTGGCGTGCATGACGAGGTTGTGGTGGCTCGCGTACGGCTGCCTGGCCACCTGGGCTTGATAGTACTGGTTCTTAGTCGCCTCCCTGAGCCCCCTCGGCGGCACGTCGGTGAGGGGGCAGCGGAACAGCGTGTCGTCTGCGTCGTTGCGCGACTCGACCTCGTTCATGAGCGCGTTGAGGGGCTTCCAGTGCCCCGGGTCGTCGTTTTGGTACGGCGCCCCGAGGTTCGCTAGCCAGTCGAAGGCCGAGCCCATCTCGAGCCGTCTTTTAGGGTTCGAGACGTAGGTGTCGTTCGCCGCGGTGCCGTCGTCACCCTCGCCCGCGTCCCAGTCGCCCTGGCGTTGTCCGTCGATACGACCGCTGTGCAGGCTCGGGTCCAGGTACGAGATGAGCAGCGCCAGGGACTGGGCGTGCTGCTTGAGGGCATGCAGCGTAGGCGGGTGGCCCGGGGTGCCCAGGTAGGAACAGTTCATGTGGGCAAGCATGCGAGCGTTAACGTTGTCTTCGCTGACGATTCGTGACCATGGGGACACGTAGGGCAGGGCATAGTCGGTGCCGTGGTAGTAGCCTATCTGGCCACCCTGCCCGTGGTTGTTGTCCTCGTGTTCGTGCTCCAGGTCGTGAGACATGTTGACGGTTGGTTTGTTTCCGTTTTTCCGTTTTTCCGGCGGACTTTGTGCCTGTAGACAGAAAGGTAGGTGTGTGAAACTTGCTTCGGGTTGGGGTCGAAGTTGCGCAGAGTGTCTGTGTGTGTGTGTGTGTGTGTGTGAGAGAGAGAGAGAGAGAGAGAGAGAGAGAGAGAGAGAGAGAGAGAGAGA
>JACWST010000430.1:0-14454 GCA_014850475.1 Cryphonectria naterciae | reverse complement strand
TGTTGTTGTTGTTGTTGTTGTTGTTGTTGTTGTTGTTGTTGTTGTTGTTGTTGTTGTTGTTGTTGTAGTAGTTGTTGCCAGGTGATACCTGGACTGTGGTGCCGATGAAAGATTCCCCGATGTTGTTGCTGTTTCTGTTGGTAGAGTACGCAGCCGGTAGGGTTTTGTCTTTGTTGTGGTCGACCATGTTGCCAACCTTGTTGTATTCATTGTGCCGGATATGGAGCTCCGGCATCCCGAAGGTCTTGAGAAGAGGAGAATTTGAAACACCACAAAATACGAAAACAATAGAATACGAAGAAGATGCAGTAAATTCCAGAGATGACAAAGTAGAGATAGAAGAGTACGGACTCAAGTATGAAGATGATAGTGATTAATATCCAGGCGATGAAGAAAAGTGCGCAACTAATGTAGCCAAAGACCGGGGGGATCAAGTAGAGTATGAAGACGATAGGATCAAGTATAAAGATGATGAGTAGAACTTGGAGACGATAGAGCATGCGTTGGAGGAGGTCTGAAGAAGACAGTCTGTTGAAGAGGAAGGATAGCATCATGAATTCGATCTGAGGTAGAGGGACCGGTCTTTTATATCTGTCACCTCTGCAGTCGTCCTCGCAGAGCACGCTGGGTCCGATATCCGGCGCTCGTAATAGGTGTGTAGGGTATGATCCTAAAGAAGCTGGATTAAAGGATCGCTCTGGGTCAAGTGATTACAGCATTGGGCGGAGGATTGAAGGACGAGGGGCTTGAGAAAGTGATCCCGTCTTGTCTCGCCCGAGAGCCTGATCCTGCACCCCTCCATGAAATAGCTTGTTTCTCTATGCTCTGTGGGGCTATGGAGGCAGGGCCAAAGGAGGAGGGGGGGGGGGGGTCAGGAAAAAGCAGTTTCGAGCTCTGGCGAGCCGAGCAACTTTCCTTGGCCGGGCATGCTACATGCTGTTGTATAACCACAACGTCGCATCGGCTCCCAAACACCGTGAGCCAATACCATTCAATGATTAAAAATATCCCCCTGGCAGCTGCATACAATGAACTCATGTGCTCGGACCAAGCTTGATGAGGTGTCAAGAGAAGCAAGTCTAGCGCCGTTTCATGGAGAGGTCGCTGTAGAAGTGGATGATATGTCTAAAAACTAGACTTCCTGTTCGCATGTGTGAGAAAGTGATTGAGAGAAAGAGGGGAGAAGAAGAGGGAGAAGGAGGGGGAGAAAAAACCGGGAAGAAAGTGGGAGCCAGAAAGAGCGACTATGTGTGTAACCAAGAGAAGAAGGCAGGCATCCAGACCAAGGGAAAATAATCACATAGTAGCATGTACACAGAGCCATAATTTGGAGGAGGACGAGAACTCCAAAGCATCTGGAGAGCCAATTTCCCTCCCTTTCCCCCTCCCGCCCCCAAAGATACATATCGAGCAGAACACACAGGACATTCTAATGTAGTGGAGGCTCAACACCATAGATATATCACTGTCACCACCCCTAGAACAGATGAAGTCACGAAAAGCTTTGGTGGGTCACCATACTGACCTGGTGCAGGAGGCGGACCTTCTGCTGTGTTCTAGACAGTGCAAAACTGCGTACGAGCCGTGTGTATGCAGCAGCAAGGACAGGGTGGTGACTTGAGGCTGCTGTAGCCCACCGTAGCGAATGCGCTGGTAGAGTCGTAGTTTGTTCTTTTGCTTACGAGAATACTAAGTACTTAAAAACGAGTAGAATCCGCAGGAAATTTAGTGTAGTGCGCGGGGGCTTCGGAAGAAAGTTCCGCGCCCCTGCCATCCAATTATTCTACCTCGAATACGAGTTCGATTGGTTTAGATTAAGACGGGAGAAGGTGGTGCTCTACCTTTCTTTTCCAGTCTTCTTCTTCTTTTCCAGACAGAACAGGTACAAGGAACCCTTCCAGTGTCTGTCTTTGGATGCCGAGATATTCTTATTTGCCTGGGTGTAGTGAGTGGACCTTGAGCACTTAGCAGCCGACAGCACATAGCAGCCGACAGCACTATAGGTCAGAGCAGCTCCGATCCCACAGACGGGGCAAGGGGATCAGTTCACCAAAGAGAGTTGCGGGGGCTCCCGCAGTCCCATTGTAGTGGATATAGACCCTGTAATGAACTGACAGCAGCACTAAGTACAGTACATAGGCATGGTAGAACCCTAGAATCCACTAATAGAGGCCAGAATACCAACTAACAGTTGGGAGAGGGGGACTCCCAGGAGCCAAGGAACATGAATGAAGCTATCAATGGTTTAACGCGATCCAGACGATTCCACAACAAAACATCCCAGCCCTCCACCACCCTTGATGATGCATTATGGCCCAGACTAGACAGACCTTCACAGCATTGATCACATTGCCCACCCTTGTCTTCGTTTATTTCTCATGCACAGTGACGACAGCAACGAACACAAACTCATGATGTGAACCAAGGAGGGTCATGCATCAACTCTGTGCAACAACCGCCTCTTCAGCTCTATCCCAGCCGAGGGTGCGGAGAGATTGCAGGATTAGATGACTAGTAAAAGTGCTCTTTTACATCCATATGAGAATTTGGAATATATGCACGGTGGTTGTGGTGGTGGTGGTGTGGCCTCGTTCCCTCCCTTTCCTTTCACCGCTGGATTCTATCGACTACTTGATCGGGTCAGCCAGAAGAGATCGGTCTCTTTCGGACCGCTTACAGAAGTACCAAGATTCAGCACGATCTCGAATGCACGGCCAAGGGTTGTGAAGATCGAGCTGACGTGGTGCTCGATCGTCGACAATGAGGCACAACAGAGATGAATTCTCACCACCCACACCCACACCCACACCCGCACACGCACACGCACACGCACACGCACACCACAAAAAAAAGAAAGAAAAAAAAGGTTCCATTGGTTTTCAATAGAATGTGATCCCGCTACAGTACATCAATACTCCCAACTAGCAGGGCACGGTAAGGAAAACACACCTGGCTCCGTCTCTCTGTCCGTCTCTGTCCGTCTCTCTCCAGCCCCCCCCTCTCTTTCTTTCGCTCCGCCTCTCTCCCTGCTAGTTAATAGTAGTGCTGATACTGAATGGGAAGCAAGGTAGTAAGAATTGAATTTTAAGCCTCAAGATCATTCTCATCATCCACAGAAGAAGCCGCTGATAGCTCAGTTCTCACCTCCAATGATTTGTCTTCCAAGGTTTGGGTGCCGATCCCGACAACTAATTGCCGCCTCATTGCCGCCTCATTCCCTCAATCCCGCAATCCTTCAATCCTTCGATCCTTCAATCCCTCGTTTGTTGCACTGCGGGACAGCCAATCATGTCTCTCTGTCTAGCGTTTCCTCGTCTCCAAAGTCTTCCATCTGGACCCAGTCACATCCCGAGTCATCCTGGACGCTCTGCTCGTACAGGAGCATGCAGTCCCGGGTGTCGGCGTGATAGTCACTCATCAGCGTGACCATGGCCAGGCTGCCCTGCTGAGCCGCCACCCTCGCCGGCGTGTCTCGATAATCACCCCTCATGTTGGGGTCAGCGCCCGCCCGCAGCAGCATCTCGGCGGCCTGAAATTCGTCGCCGGTCACGGCCACCATGAGCGCTGTATCGCCGCTCTTGTCGCAGACATTGAGATCGCGCAAGCCCGCCTGGCTGATGAGATAGCTCAGGATCCGGCGGTCTTCGTGGCCGGACCGGTTGGCGAGGATGTGCAGGACCGTCTGGCCGTTGGTGTCGGGCTCAAATGGCCTGTCAACGAGCAGGTACAGGTAGTAGAAGACGGCCAGCTTGGACTTGTGCTTGAAGCTGCTGGCTGGGGCCCTCATGACCAGGTTGAGGAGGGGCTCGCCGTGTCCGGGTGGCACGCGCAGAGTCCTGACCATGCCCATCATGGTGTCATCCTCGAGCACCTCGCCCAGCCGGCAGGGTCCCTCGAGGCAGGCCTCGTAGATGGTCCAGGCCTGCTCGGCAGGCGCGAGGCCAGCAGGCATAGTGTCATCCTCCTTGACAGGAGGGAAATCTCCGTTGCCATTGAACGCGACAGCACCATCGCAAGAGACGGCAACACCAATATCGCCCTGGGCAGCGGCAGCAACAGAGACACCAAGGGGGTCATTGACAGCAGCGACAGTATTGACAGCCACAACATGGGCAGACGCACGTCTGCCACCATGGACCCCAGCATTGGCACCGGCATTGGCACCAGCATTGATGCCAGCATTGGCATTGGCATCGGCATCGACCGCGACGAAGCCATAGCCACCGCTGTCGCCCTCGGCCATGACATTGTCCTGACCGTCAACGGTATCTCTCTCATCGACAGTGATGTAGTCATCGATAATGTCATCGACAACGTCATTACAATAGACAATGTCGCCCGTATCCACAGGGGCGCGGGCGTCGACAGTGATGCTGATATCGAGGGCAGCGTCGGGATGAAGAGCCACATCTTCTGCAGCGGAGGAAGAAGACAAAGAAGAAGCAGAAGACACGACGTTGACGCTGCTGCTAGAGCGGGTTGCATCCGCCAGCGCCAGGGCAGCAGAGGCAATAGCCGCAGCACGCCGGTTGGTAGTGGAAGGGGAGCTGCTGCTGCTGACAGCAAAGGGGTCCATAGCAGGGGGCAGCGTGGGGGAAGATGGCAGGGCAGGCGAGTAGACGTTGGTGCGTCTAGAGGAAGTCATGATGATGGTTCTCCTCTGTGTGATGGAAGAGGACAATTTCGTTCTGATTTTCTCTCCAGTACGTTTGACGCTGTTCGTTGTGGGGTTCACAAAAGAGGGCGCACCAGACTGGATTTGGTGTAAATCTCCGGATCAGTCTTGAGTTCGCTGTATGTCTGTCACGATCACGAACGTGTAGACGCGAAAAGGCCGAAAAGAAGGAGGTGGGAATGGGAACAAAAAGGTGGAAGCTCTTATTGATATGGGCAGCAGCGCAGCCTTCTCTTTTTCGTTGGTCCTGAGGACCACATGCAGAAACATGTTCTTTGTCCTCCCCAACTCCTCAGGCAACGCAGGGCTGTGAGCAATCACATTACCAGCCCTTGCGCGATGATGTGGTTGAACAGAGCATCCCTGGTCACACAACTCACGGGTAACGACAGTAATGGTCCATGCTGCCTTGCCAGAGCAAACTGTTTCTTACGACTATTATTAATGTTATGAGTATATCCCATTGCTATAGTATGATAAGTACAGGCAACCACACCAACCTCTCATTCCAGCGGACAAATCATACCGACAGGCAATGCAGGTCTACTATGGGCTCCTATCTAACTCTCATCACGGTCATCGACAGCCTACATATAGACATATGATCGGAACTAGCCAGACCGCGTTATAGGCTCTGACCCCCTCCGCCATCCCCGCTTTCCGGCTGTATTCATCGATGGGGTCACTCCAAATTTTGTGTCTGTATGCAGTCACTACATTTCACTAGAACAAGACCCCCTCCCCTTAAGCCAAGCTACTTTGTGTTTTTCCCCGCCCACGTTGCGGCTGCTATATTTTGCACCACCATCAATCAACCTTGTGTTTTTTCTTACACAGAGACACGCGCGCACAATCTACGTCTGTAACTCCTCCGTGTGATAGCGCTCAAGATCTGACAACGCCGGAGGGGACACAATTTTCACGTTGTCATAGCCCTGACAGATGAATCAGATCTGGTACGAGTATACTTCTCTCTCTGTCTCTTCTCTCTCCGTGTGTGTAATTTTCCCCCGCTGATTGATCGCATCGTACAGCGTGTTATCCGAGCTTTCCGAGATGTTGCGGTTCAACGGCGACCAGGGAGGAGAGGTTGCGTTCTCACAGACCCCCCCTCCTCCCCTGCTCTACGAGCTCTTAGGTACTTAGGTGCTGTACGTGTTTCTTAGCTGCTGCCTGCCTGCCTACATGTCCGCTGCACGCTCTCGCTTGAGGCGCCGGCCGAATCATGATAAAAATGTTCGGAGGTCGCCTAGACGGTCGTTATACGGAAGGTAATATCTCCGGGCTCGACAGAGTGAGTCATAAGAAAAACAAACAGAAAGGGTAGCATTCGTGCCATCAACAATTATCGTGGGAGGTTACATTCTCCTCTGATGAGGCGGACACGGGTAAATAGGCAACCGCTCTCAACGCTCCGTCGTCCGACAACACCCGCACGAGGTCTCAGTCTGGGTAACACGAGCCGGCACAAGGGGTGCCGTGGAGGTAGCTTTTCCTCCGTGTAGCTCTCGTCCTGGCGGGGCGGGACTGGCGATCTTCCCGTCACAGGTCCTGGTGGTGATCTCGTCCAGGGCCGCGATGTGGGAAGATGCCGTCATTTCTGCCCAATCTCTCCCTCCCTTTCATTCTATCATATTCTCTCTGTTTCTCTTCCCGCCCTCTCTGGCAGGTCTCCCGCACTGACATTCAGCCTGACGATCATGACCATCTCTGGATATCCGTGCAGCAGCCGTGGCTTGGGATGTGAGACAGGTGATGAAAAAAGTGGCTGAGCTCATGACCGATGCTGTGCTCCCACACGCTTTTGCCCCGCCCTCCCTCCTCTGAGCCGGATTGGGACGGCTGTAAATTGCAGAAGGTCTGGCCCAGCCTCACATGCAAAAGTCCCAGCCAAAAGAGCGGGGCAGGAGGAGCAGGGGGCGCATGCGCATCAAGCCACAAACACGCGGCAGTTGTCTGAGCGAATCGTTTATAGCCAGCCTCGTCATCGCGGAATAGAGCAAAAGAAAGTGTTTTGTAACATGCGAGTTAGCGCGTCATATTCATTTCCAACATATGGCACTAAAGGGATCGGCTCAAGGTCGGTTGAAGGACAGAGGATCCACGACTATAGAGTTCAAAACTTGGCTGGAAGGGGGAAAGGGGGGAAATTCCAGACCCAGTGGCCCCCTTCTCCCCTGTTCCAAGCGCCCCTCTCTTCCCTCTTCCTCCTTCTTCCGTCTCTAGTGTCCTTGCCCTCTTCTTCCGATATTTGCTCCATCGTGTCCTGCCTGCCCTGCCTGCCCTGCCTGCCCTGCCTGCCCTGTCCGGCGCCATACTGGCCAAGGCCCAGGCTCTAGCTAGAGAACTGCTTGCCCCTGGTCTTTTTATCTTCTTTTTTTTTTTTTCATTCTCTAGCCTGGTCCCTACTCCCGTAACCGGTACCTAGATAACCTTTGTCTTCACCAAGCGTAAACCCAAGACTTACCACCGACAATGTCTCTATACTTTGTTATCGACGACGACAAGCTCAAGCTCACTCCCCAGCCTTATCGGTTCCGCTGTGTCGGTAACACAAGGCGATAAAATTATTAGGAATCAAGCCTTTTGTTAAGAAAACAGCTTTGAGTTCCGCACTCGCACTATCACTCGAATCGGATCATAAGCAGTTTTATAAATGAGAGCATATGTTAGCAAATTGGCAGAGAATGAAGCCTTCACCCTACCACTTATGAAATTTCATTACAAATTAATGCAACACACAAGAGTCCTTCACAAACTTGACATGAAAAAACAAGATAAATAAATTAAATTTGCATTGAAAATGCACTTATTATCCGAAAAACCAGGGAAATAAATATCAGACCGTTGAATGATTGATTATACACTCGAGCGTGAATTAATTACTGATTTTCATGTTTCGTGTGCACCTCTTGAGGTCTTTTCCAAGGCGTATCATTATATATAAGTTACGTAAAATGGATGCCTATGACTTGATATTGGAAGGAACAAGGAAAAAGGAAAACGATAAGGGGGAAATGAGGTTCGTGGTATTATGTGATGATTGCTGCTTTAGTACAAATGTAAAAAAAAATGAATATTCGAAAATCCGTTCATAACCCAAGCCTACTTTACTTAGTAAACTTGCTAATACGCTTTATCTCACAGGAAATGATTCGAGGTTTGGACAAACTAATTCATTCAACCCTTTTTATTTGACCAAATACCTGGTGAATTGAAGTAGCTTTTTTCTGTCCCAAAATTTGGCTATCCCGGCTGCGCATACGGTTATGGTAGCCAGTTTGGTGGAATTGAGAATTATGCAACAGCTAAGAGGAGTGACCACCCCCAGCTGACTGGAAATAGCTATGGCCTATATAGCTGCGTAAACGGTCGGACTCACACCCCCCCCCCCCCATCTACTCTAGAGATGATCAAGCCCTAGACTCGAACTAGGGAGGCCGAACTGAATATGAAAAAAGGCCTTATCATAACCATGCCCAGGATTTTCCAGAAGGTCTTTTTTATAACCATACCCAGGGTCTGCTATGGTCATTGTTAAAGACTTGCCTTGTCCGTTAGGTGATCAAATAGTTCGGACGATCTTTTCTTAAGTAGGGCTGGGTTGTCTCCTACTGAGGTAGGAACTCGCTGTGGAGTTGCTTAAATATCAGGGAACAAGCAAGAGGGGGCATAACCTATGCGACAGCTAAAAGGAGTGACCACTCCCAGCTGACTGGAAATGGATGTGGACTATATAGCTGCGTAGACGGTCGGACTCACACAAGAACGCTACATGCAGGTGAATTCTCTCTGGAGTCGACTTCCAATTATGAGGAATCGCCCTTGTCGAAGTTTTCTTCAGGCAGACACAACAGTTGATAATTGCTTCCTTTCTCTCGCTTTGAATCTTGTTTAGACAGGTTTGAAACAATGTATTTATCTTAACCTTATCCATTATAAACTTCTTTTACTGTTGTTCTTATTCTACTTAGGTACTAAAGACGCTTGAGTCGACAAAGTCATCTCTTATGACTGCGCTCGCAACTGGTTTATATAAGTCGATATTTATTTATAATATCAAATACTTATTCCTTTTATTCTTTCTCCTCGACTTTCAATGTATCTTTGATGAACTGGTGATACTTAAAGCGAGGATTATCTTAGTCCCAAATAGCTGTAACTCGTACAAAATATGCACAAATGATGATGGGAATGGATGATGTAAACCTTTCGAAATGGATAACTAAGCCAAAAGGGTTGGTCCAACAGCAAGAGTTATCAAACCAGTGTGCATCAATGGAGGGCAAAGATAAATGGGTTAACCAATGGCAGGACGAGTACCTGAACGGCTATATGCTTCAGGAACAATCCCGCTAATTTGGTGAATGCAGAGTGCATCACAAGATCACGAGAAATCAATAAAATTCTGAGGGACTGTAATTAGTGGACGCATCAAAGTTTGCAGATATTGTCAGCCCGATAGCTCAACCCTCAATTTGTAAAGAATGCATACGACAAAAAGACATCCTACAACCTGCCACAGTACAACTACCATAGTATATGATGACCGAAAGATCACATGGTCAGGGATGAAGCGACCCCGGTTTTCCACCTGAAGACTACAACAAAACCCCACCAATCTCATTCCCCAATAGAAATCCACCAATATCAACCCACCAAGACCAAACTCCATCTATTCCCGGACCAAAGCCAGCGACCCGATCGATAGCTGCCTTGGCCCGACTTGTGGAGGAGTTTGGTTCTGGCGCGCTGGCGAGAATCACACCATCCGTCTCGCGTCGTAATCACCCCCCCCCCCCAAAAAAAACAAAGAAGGAAAGGAAATAAAGAAAAAATAGACGCAAGTTGGTCTCTTGGCTGTCTCAAGATAGTCAGTACTGCATTGATGGTCTGACGTTGTTGCTTTTTCTTTCATCTATCTGGATCCGTCAGTGATGGCGGTGTGTGGTCATAGCATGGAGCCGAGGGGCTCTCGACACGGCCCAGACGACGCCATCGGGTTCTACATGGCCCGTTATTGAGGCCCAAATGCACACTCAGACACTTGATGTAACACACCAGTGAAGATGGCGTGGACGAATTATAGCGAGAAAGAAGAAATATTGCACACTGGCTCGGGGTAAGGTCGGACTAAGTGGGTGGACAGGCCCGTCAATCACTTTCGCACACGTACGCAACTCTCCTTCACATGTTCATGGAGGTGCAAAGTCCCCGTCTTGGTGTGTTGTACTTTGTCTGCATGCACTCTGGACCGTGCCCCACAATAATGTTGCTTGCGGCCATAATAATATAAGTCCCTGATCTGCATTTGCCGGTTATATGGGGAAAGACCGGGACTGTGTCGAAGGGGGAAGGGGGAGGGGGGGAGAAGAGGGGAAGAGGAGGGGGGGAAGGACGGGAAGGAGACGGGGGTTGAAGGAACATCAGGTTGCCCACACCCCTTCCCCCTCTCTTCTGGCATGATACGTGCAGGGGGCGGGAGACGATTAATTACACTGTCTAGTAGTATGCCGTTTGGAGAAGAAGGAGGGACGTATCAGGTCACCACTCCTCTGGCACACCCGCAGGCGTTCAGATTGAGACGCTCTGCGCGCTCGCTATTTTTTTTTAAAAAAGAAAATCATAAATACCACCCTTCCCTCCACGGTTTGCCTCTTCTTCCTTCTTTCTCTTTCTTCTCAGCACCTTGCAAGTGTAGTCTCGGGAACCCAGTTCTCATTTTCATATCAAGTACAAGCGCGATGAGTAACCCACCACTCGAGGAGACCACGCCACACGACGGGTAAGTTCTCTCTTTTCTCCTTCCCTCTCTCTCTTGTGTTGAAGGTGAGCTGATTGACTCTCATATAGCCTCCTGAACGAGGAGCCCGATGTCGCCAAGTGGCCCTGTGCAAATCATTATACTACGCACGACTGCCGGAAGTTGGTTTGCGACCATGGCGACTCATGCGAGACCTGCGTTGTAGGTAACGAGCATCTCACAGACCATTGACCTAGAAATATTAGAAAAATGCTGATAATCAAAATTCCGGACATTAGTCTCAAGGCTGGATGGTTCCAAAGAGTCAGGCCGTCGGAGCCTTCCCGTTTAAGGTGAAGCTGGCTTCCAAGACGCCCACCTTGGAGAACCTGCTCAGCGTCACGCAGGAAGACAAGGACGAGATGAGACAACTCTTTGGGACAAGTACAAAGCTAGATGACCATCTTCGCATCGTCTGGGACCTTACAATGACACAACTGATCGTGCACGTCGGCGGGAAGAAGCTCCCCGCACTGTACTTGCACGTCATGATGGCAGACCTTGTTCACGTCTGCCCGGCGCTCGAGTGGGACCTGGATCTGGTCAGGTACGCGGTAGATGCGGCCGCGCCGCGCGTCAGGCGCTACGCCCTGTTCCAAATGCTCGAGATTAGCATGGACAGTCCCAGCCCCGTCGCCTCCGTCAGCGTCGACGGGCTCCTCCTCCTGGAGGAATTGGTGAGTAATACTGAGCAGGCCAAAAGGAGAGGAAAGAAGAGATAAGAAAGAGGAAATAAATATAAATGAAAGAAGGCAAGACTTGCTAACGCCTTGTTTGAATTAGGACCTCGAGGATATCGAGAGCCGGAACAGGTTCTCCGATGTGCTAGACGAGGCCGTGTTCAACCACGACCCCGGCGCTGAGGGTGGCTGCGTGTGCGTCTACTGCCATTATATGGCGTATCGCCAGCATACGTGGTGGATTCTGGATGGCCATCTCTCCAACAAGACCCTGGCCGTCGCCCAGGGCATCTTGCTTGCGTCTCAAAAGCTGCTCGACCCCACTGACGAAGACGGTTGCGGACCGTGCCCGGACTATGTGCGAGGCCTGCACAAGGTGATGCGGGATGAGCCCATGGCGCCTGGCACGTGGGAGATGATGATGCGTCCTGACGCGATTTACATCGACCAGCAGCAGCAGGAGCAACAGAAGCAGCAGCGGAAACGGGAGCAGCAGATGCAGAGTAGCCAAGCCACCCAAGCTGACAACCAGCCCACTGAAGCCGAAGCCAGGAGGGCTGCGGCCATGCGCGAGCACGTGCAGCTGACCCATCAGCACCGCCAGCAGTACCCGCAGTATCAGCCCACCACCTTCGCGGAGCGCCACCAGCTGTACTTGGCCTACCAGCAACAGCAGCAGGAGCACCGCAATAATAAGGGCCCCCACAACAGCGACAGCAGATGACATTCTCGGAGTTCCTACAAATTCACCCGGCGTACTGTAAGGCCCAACTCGACTGCTTGGAGGTCGACTACTAGCGCCGAATGGGGAGGGGAGGCGTTGCGTCAGGAGTACTTCCCGATGCACCGCACATCATGGGCTGCCTACGAGCCGCAGAAGCAGGCACCTGAACAGAGTATCCATCTCCCTATGCGCTTCTCTCAGGGTGGCTCTGGCCCTGCTGGCACTAAAATCCCTTCCACAGAACGTTGTTAGGAGGGGGTGGGGCGGGGGAGTTGGGATAGCTGGCTTCTTTCCCCCTCTTTTTCTTTTCTTCTTCTTTTTTTGCCTTTTTCTTTCTCATTTGAGAAAGGGAGAATGGGTCCTGGAGATGGAGACTCACATTTTCATTCACTTAGTCTTAGCTTAAAGTTTGGATAATCTCTACAGTATCAGGTCTCGGCTCTTTACAAACTGGGTCTAGTTAGTTTAGTCATGAACGCACATTGGTTTTTCTCCATCTCTCGTCTCTTGTCTCTCGTGCCTTCTTCAATACTCGCTCACGGTAACAATTGGAACTTTCTTGACAGATGATTAAGCTTGAACAACGGACACACACACGCCCACACGCCCACAAAAAGACGGAGAGGAAGGGACGGAGGGGCGGAGGGCGAGATCTCCCTGTCTCTACTGTACAGAATCCCCAAGTCAAGGCTTACATTAAGTCACCCACAGGAAAGCAGAGTGGTTCCTGCGGGAGGATCATAACTCTAAGTACTTCACTTTGAAGTCTTACTGCTGTTGAGATCCATGTACCTCAGTGGGACCTGTTCTGCAGCATGCTTTGAAGGGTGTGACCTTGTGGTCAGTGCGACTACCATATACTTTGGAGTACCTAAGTAGCCTCGTTCAACAGCGTGCTACGGCGACGTTACCTTGTGACCAATGCTGACGGTACCTGCTGTGCATGTCCCATGTCATACGCGTCGTGCCACATCAGTCGCAACGACACACGTCTGTTCTGTTGAGAGCCTCATCCGTCCAATGATGAGGTGGTGTGGGAGACAAGGGTCCGAGTGGACAAGGGTCCTGTTGCAGCACTAGGCTCTCTGGAACCAAGCCCTGGGCAATCCGATTCGCCCAGCTCTCCCGCCCTCCCGTTTCGCCGACCCCTCGCTTAGCAGCTATCGTCGTCACCCTGGCCATCTGTACCTGTGCAGGATCCTGTGTGTGTGTTGTTGTTGTTTTTTGTTACGTGGCTTTGCATACATGTTGGTGCATACGTGTATTGTTGGCTGGGAAGATGAGTAGTGTGGTTAGACGAGTTTGGCTGAGTTGGTATCTCATGGTGGTGGTGGGCTGGCATCAGAGGCCGTAGTAACCTTTTTTTACCTCCTCACCCCCAAGCCCCACTGAGGCACCCCGCCCTCCTCCCTTACGCCATCCAATCCACGGACCAGACCGGAATGGAGCCGAAAAGAGGGGGATATGATCAATCAAAAAAAAGAAAAATGCTATGTCGCACATTCTGAGACCGGTCTTCCTCATCCCTGCATGAAACAGCTCATAACTTGCTCACCGAGACGGCTAAACGGAACGAAGTGGATTAATAGGAAGGGTCGGCGACCTATGAAGACCTATGGCCGGGGAGCTGCTCTGCAGGTTGAATGTGAAAAGTGATATGCAATGCAGAAGTGGTCTGATTTTCACAAGCTGTATGCATGTGTTGTCCTTCGGCCCCAGGCGAAGAGCGACGATTCCCTTCCTTGCTCCCTCTTTGCTCTCTCAGGCTTCGACCCACCACCCTGGCTCTTCCTCCTCCCAACCTCTAGCCCTTCCTGTCTATCTTCCCCGCTCTTTCTCTCTCTCTCTCCTTCTCATTCGTCTTCGTATCTTTTTTTTTTTTCCTCTTCCGAGACGAGAAGGTGATTTTTTTTCTGAACATCACAAATTTCGGTAGCAACGGTGATGACGATAGAATTTTTTACAGGCATACAAACGTACAAGAGTGCTGAATATGCGTCTGAAACCACGAAAGTAGACCTTTCCCACAATGGTCAGACTCGGATCGTCTCTCCGTTTCTCTCAGATTCTTTTCCCCTCCCTCTCTTGATCAGAGACAAGCCCTGGCCACTATGAGCTCGCCATTTCGCGCCGTGGCTTGCCTTGATGCGAGAGTCTATCCTACATCACTTCGTGCCACGTCACAATTCTCCCCCTTGCCTCGCATACAACATCCTGGATGCTTTGGATGCCTAACTAAACTGCCTTGGGCCGCCAGACGTGAGACTATTAGGTTAGGCTTCATGCAGGCCAGGAAAGTGGGAAGGGAAAAGGACGAGCAAAACCCGCCTGCAGGGAAGAAAAATGCAAGATGGACTTACCGGTAGGATTTTTGCGGGAAGGACAAAAGAGGATGGCATTGGAAAGAGGGGGAGTGAGGGCATTAACATGCCCACGAGAAGAAAAAGTGAGGCTGCTAGCAATCCATGCAACTTGCCAATCAGCTTCCAAAAAAAAAAAAAAAAAAAAAAAAAAAAAAAAAAAAAAAAAAGAAGAAGAAGAAGAAAAAGACATACCCGTACCCAAAACCACC